>CM024264.1:9548385-9667406 GCA_013621005.1 Aeschynomene evenia | reverse complement strand
AATGTTACAGGATATGTACTATACGTATATCACATATACATATAGCACACATCCTGTAACATGGATAACACACGTTGAATACAAGTTGAACGTATTTCTGTTGTACATCAAACATTATTGATTAATCAGTTCAGTGTCCAAAATGTGTGCTCTCGTAGACCAAATTAAAATAAAATTAAATCAAGTTTGATTATGTGGGTAAATAGAATTAATTGTAAATATTAGTTACTAGCTATATCAAATTGATATGGTATTATATATATATACTCCTTTTTTTTTTTAATTGTCTAATTTAGATATGTGTGTTTTTTTTAATTGTCCATTTTAGATTTTGAGGTAAACTTTATTATTTTCTTCCTCTTTTATCCTTATTTAATACTCATCATCTCTAATAATTGAGGAAAGATAATAACAAAGAAGTAAATGATAATTTGGTAAAACGCACATATATACATTTTGTTAACTTTAATACTATACCAATCATTACCTAAATTCTAGTGCGCATTTAAAACTGGACAATTAAAAAAATGGAGGGAATATATATATATATTATATATATATATATATATTGGTTTTTTTTGTCTAACATTAAGGCTGCATTTGTTTTTTCTGACTTTGGGATCAGAGTCAGGGAAAAATTGCCTCTGTCAAGTGTTTGTTACGAGTGTGATAGTGATTCAGTGAACAGAGTTACAGTGACTCAGTGAACAAATTGTCAATTTTTTGTTCACTTAATTTTAGAGTCACTGTGTATTGGAAGGGAGTCACCGTGTGCTGAAAGGAGACACAAATATGTGAGGGTGAGTTCGGAGTCAATTTTGGAATTCTGTAACTCTGACTCCTATGACACTGACTCCATGACTCACTGACTCCGAAATCACCGAAAAACAAACGGAACCTAAATGAATTGACACAAGTTGATTATTTATTATCGTACCTCTAATGTTTCCTTGACAATATATATAGAAACTCTAATACTGACTAGTGAATCATACGCATGGACGGAGGTAAAGGGGCACATGCATGGGTCCATGCATGGCCCCCTCAATTTTTAAAAAAAAAAAAAATTAATATTTATATATATATAATGTAATTTTTAAATTTTATTAATGATTTAATATTATAGGATAAAACAATAATGTCTAATATAATTATAGTCCTAATTTTAATGTATAGTATAATTTAAAATTTTCAATAACAAACTATTTCATTGATTATAATTAACAAATTATTTTAGGATCCACTCATACTAATATATTACATAATAACTAAATTGAAGTATGTGTCAATGATTTCTGAGTTATGTCGAGGCTTAGTTAAATCGGAAAAATCTGAAACTTATTATTTGATTGATCGTTTGTTTTATTTGGTATTGACTCTTCTTGTTTCAACGATTACGAGTGAAATATAATTTCAGTTATGAATATCGTAAAAAAAGACTAAAAACGAGATGGAAGATAATTTTTTTGCTAGAAAGAAAAATTGCTAAAAAGAATTTGATATCTACTCAATTATTGATGAATTTTATAATATAAAGGAGCATTGTGCTCAACTTCAATAGAGATATAATGTATTTAATTTTTAAACTAATAAATTTCTATACAATTATTTTAATTTTTTTATGTTTATAATTCTGGCCCCGTCACCATTTTAATCTTGGATCCGTTCCTGATCATACGGACGTCTCTCTCAAAAATTTCATATATATACATAAATAATCAATAATCTTATACAAAATGAAATTAAGCGATTCTCGTGATATAATTAATAATCTCGCACTAGAGTTTTAGAGATCTCCTTTTCATTGTTAAGCTATTGGACAATAATTGTACTCTATTTTTAATATGCATATGGTTTGTCCTCTCAAAAAAACAAAAATTGCTAGGAAATGGTACTTTGCTGGTAAAAAATTTGAAAGTGGCTATTTCATATGCCATATAGTGATTAGTGACCACAAGTGTCGGCAGCTTTTTCTAGTCTTAGAACCAAAAAGAAAAGGTAAAGAAAAAAAAAAGGTTTTTGATGCATGGTGCTGTCACTATAGATCATTAGAGAGAAGAACCTATAATCAAAGCACTTTTTTAACTGTCTACCTAAGTAGTGGACTTGCTTTTGTTCAGATCTTTTTTACATCTTCTTCGTCGGTCAACTGTCTGGTCAAAGTCAAGAAGCACTTATTATGGCTTAACAGTTTAAGGGTGAATTTCAGTTTAGTTTCCTTCACTCCAACTGTCTTGCAACCAAACCCGAATCATACTTTTTCTTTAGCAAAATAATTATAGTGGTTTATTAAAATTTGATAGAATTAGTTTCATTTCTCTTTAGGCAAATTATAATCATATAATCTCTCAACAATAAATGATAGTTGAATTTACAATGCGTTCTACTAGAACGGTTCTAGCACACTAATAACAAAATTCCTAGAAATAGTTTTTCTTCTTTTTTTTTTTTCTCTCACAACAACGATAAGACTATATACATATCTACGCTTTCTAGATCCTACTAGGTAGGAGTGTTATGTACTAGTACTAGGCGAGTCTTAAATGATAGTTGAGATAAATTTTATCAATAAATTTTAAGATGTATATTTATATAATATTATCTTAAAAATTGGACCACTTTAACTCTCTTTAATCACAATTCTTTCTTCTATAATTATCCTCAATCATATTGCTATTTTAAAATTTTCTTGTATTTTAAATGAATAAACTTATAAATTCATAAAAAAATAAAATTGTATTAATTAGTGGACATAAGCGGTTATCTCCACCCCACATCCCCCTCCACTAAGCTGATTATTGGGATGTTTTGGTTCGCTTATTGAATTTTTTTTCAGGAATATACAAATTTTTGTGAAGTTTATTTTTGGAATTCACTTTTTTAAGAATGAAACATCTTTGTGTTGATTTGTATCTTGAATTCTTAAAAATTTTGTTGAACTTTATCATGAAGGAATTATTCATGTCTTTTGCTCACTTTAATATTTATGAAAATATTGCATATTCTTTTTAAATATATCTCTAATCATTTAAAGTAAAAAAAAAACAACTGCTAATTAACACATATACACATATAAAAATTATTTATAAATAAATACATATAAAAAATTAATAATTATTAAGAATGAATCAAAGACTTCGCATAAAATAAATAAATTCTTTCATTAAAATATTAAAATTAAAATATCTCAAACAAAATAAGTCAATTAACTAAAATATTCAAGGAAGGAGATAGGAATTGGGTAGGGTGAGGGTGGGAAATGTTGGAAAATTAAAATTATATAATGAGATTATTGTAGTCATTAACAGTACTCCATTAAACATTTATCATAAATACATTAGGAATGTGAAAATAAAATCATGGAAAAGTTTTATTCCCGTTTTAAATTACAAATTAAAACGTGGGATCATGCTTTCTATGAAATATTTCTAAAAATATTTCAAAATTATCCCAAACAAACACCCTATTTGTGTTTAACTTTTAAAAACCATCTAAACCCAGTAAACACCGGAGCTCATCTCCATTTTTAGAAAGACAACAAAGAAGATGGCATACCTTTCACCACACATTTATTTTTATTTTTGTTCTTTCTATTTTCAACTTAACTGATTTAAGGTATTCAATTTTATCACATTTAGCCATTCCAAAACTACTTAGGGTGTTTGGCACGTTAATATGGAAGATTATTGGTAATTTAGATTACCTTTTAGATAGATTATCTCTAATTAAATTACTGGTAATTCACATTAATTATCTTATTTGGTATATACAAATAACATAACCGGTAATCCATATTACCTTGCTTGTTTTATATATTAAAGAACTTGAGGAATGTGAAGAACAAAGAAAGAACTTGAGGAACGGAGAAGGAAACGGTGTTGTGAGAGGAATGGAGGAGAAAGGAAGAATTCACAGAGCTCGCAACAATATCCATTGAAGAAGCAGACGCGATGGTTGATTCAGATTGAACAGTGAACCATGGTTCATTCTTTCACACAGTAGAATTTGTTGTAGAAGATTAGAAATTTAGGTAAGAAAATTGTAATTAGTAAAAAATCATAATTATGTAATAAAATAAAATAAAAAATTGCCTAGTAATTTAGATAGACACCTTATATGAGCTAATCTATATTATCACTTTAAAAGTAATGTGTGTAATTTATATTACCAATATTATTTCGAAACCAAACAAATTAATCTGAATTGCCAAGTAATTTAATTGAAAGATTATCAATAATTTATTCATATTACCCTATAACAAACGTCATTAAATTTTGGCATTGTTGGCATTGGTTTGTGGGTTGACTGAAATTTATTTGATATATGTCTATATTTATTTATTTTAAAAACTTAAATGACCGTAGTGAAAAAACTTAATATATATGTCTATATTTATTTATTTTAAAAACTTAAACTTATTTGATTCCTGTGGTTATATAGTGAAAAAATTCATATAAATGGATAGATAAAATAATCTTTAATAAATAAACAACAAAAACCTAAAAATTATATGAATTGGCCCAACAACTTTAAGAGAAACTTGAAGTTTTCCATTAGATGAGCCTTAAAATCACATTTGATTTGCTTATATGTTCTTGTATATGGCAAGAGATAAAATCATCGGTTATCCCACCAAACTAGTCTGAACTGTCATAATAAGTTTAAACTTCAACACTACAATATGTACATAGGCAAACTGATATTGAATTATATCCTAGCAAAATTGAGATGCTATTTTGATTTTTTCGGTGGTTTATATAATTATATTATTATTTATGATTCGTACACATATCAGATTTCGTAGGACTAGGTTTCCTTTATTTTGATCAGGCTAACCCATGTACATGTTAGTGTGAAAACATACGTGTCTCGGCTACAATTGAATTTATGCAACCGAAATATGAACCAATACAATGATTTCTTGAATCAAACGATTAATATCAAGGGGGACTCTACCCTCCGGTTATAGATTCTCCACTTGCTTCAAGGAAAGAGAAACTATGGACGTAGAAGAAAAGAAACGAAAATGGTAAATGGTAAACGAAGATATTTTGGATTTTTATTCAAACAAACAGTTGCAATACAATTTGAATTTTGAATATTGGTTTGAACTAACTAAAAATTACTCTTGAAGACATGAAATAAAGGTAAAATAAAGATAAATGATCTTTAAGGTTGTTCGTGGTGCCTCTTCCTCAACTAAATTTCGATATATACAGCCTTCCTGAACTGCCTTGATCCTTCAGAAATTACTCCCCATGATCTTTTCTTCATTATACTCGATCAAATCGGCATCACCTTCCCACAATCAACGTCCACGATTTCCACATCCACGTTCTGCACTTTCTTTTACGCGAAACTGCCCTAATCAAATTTCCCGGGCTCAAACCCGTACTTTCATTATAACTACCAAGCTGCTTCCGTTCCGGCACAACACGAATTCGATTACGACTAGCACAAAGCTCAGCTAAGGATCTTCGGTTGCTCAGGCAATCTCGACTAATCCTTAAATCCCCCCCCCTCGCCCGACTATGGTTACTTCGACTATGCCAAATTCAGGTGCTAACATAATGCCCCCTTATATTAATTTGTTCAGACTTCTCAGCTGATTAATATAACCAACATCCAAATCTTCCTTTTTTTGAAAATAAAATAGATTTTCTAGCTATAGTGACTGTTATATCAGCTACAGTGACCGTTTTGAAAACCCCCTCATTAAACCCTCTGATAGCCTTTTTAACCCTTCTTTCCCCCCTATCAAGATAATCTTCTCTATGTTTCCTAATTTTCTCAAATTCTTCAATCCTTCTCCAACGACGTCCACTTTCATTGCCTTCGACGAATAGAAAAAGTTTATTAACTTGCTCCCCTCTTCTCTCCTTTTGAAGACAATCGAAGTGATTTAAAGACATTCATGTTCCCATATCAACTCGACTTACCACTGACTTCATCTATTTCCACATTACCCTTGTGTCCGGCCACCCTTAAAGCATTGACGAAGGTTACCACAGAGTATGAACAACGATTCCGCCAATTGGAGATGTTTTACGCCAACGATAGATCAAGACAAAGATTTACGAAGCGCTGAAACTCATCCTGATTGCCATCCCTTGTTCTCCCTCTCTAGTGTATTCTCTGGTTCAGTTCTAGAATCCAAGAGTCAACGAGTTCATTTTCCCTTTTGGCATGCTTACCCCCACAATCGTAGACGTAGCCGCCATTCTTGGGCTTCCCTGCCACGGCATCGAAATTCATCTAGCGTATCCGTCTTAGTGGACCTAGGTATTGTCTTCGATAAATAGCACTCTTCTTATTCTAATTTCATTACAGCCAATGCATATCTCAAGACCAAAAGAAACCATCCCATCAAGAAAATCATGCTTTTCTTTTATGCTGGGTATGTAAATACTTTATTTGCACAAATTCAACTATCTTCGTTCTCGACTATTCTTTCTAGTCGAAGCCCTTCTTTCAGGCCAGTAAGTATGAATGAAATTTTCTATTCTTTAAAAAACCACACTCCCTTTACCAACGTTTTCTGTACCTCTTTGGTTTCTTAATATGTGGGTTTCTCTTTACCTTCCACAACTTCTTCCTTCTAATATCTATAAACACGACCAGCTCAATATTTAAGGTCGCATGTTGATGAGGTTTCTAATTGGAACCCCTCTTGAAACTTGGATCGTCTTAGGAGCCTTTTTCAAGGTAAGCTAGATTCTAGCTCCTAAAGTTGTTGCAGAATAATTTGCTGAAGCTTCTGAAGTGTTGCAGAATGTCCTAGTGAAGCTTCTGAAGTTGCTGCAGCCGAAGATACTGATGCTTCTAAAGTAGTTGCAAAAGGAGCTTCAAACATCTGCCGTTGAAAATGCTTCTGAAGTAATTCTAGATGCCTTTTATATAAATTTATCTTGAGGAACTTGTTACTGAATTATAAAACTAGGGGTTTTAAGTGCAGAACAGTGAGTGGAAAATGGATTTTAAGGAAAGAAAGATGCCACTCAAAAAAGATTTTGAGATAAGTCTAGAGACGCCACAAAGGAAGTTGAAACAACCTTTTATAAGTCTTAGTGTTGTTCTTTGAAGAACAAACAGAATCACTCACAAGTTGTGAAAATCAAAATGAATCAAAGTTGTATTCTTTAACTCAAGGGGGAATATTTATAGGAAAATAAAGCAAGTGTTGAAGTGTGTTCTTAAATGACTCCACTCATAGAATTAAAGTGTCACATTTAAGTACCACTTACAATAAAACAAATACTAACAATTAAAGTCCAGACGTTACAAAATCCTAAGGCTGATCCCAGTAGCTTAATTTTATTTTGTGAATTTAAACTCTAAGCTAGAATTATTAATTTAACTCAGAAATAAAAGAAAAGAAAATTAAAGAAAATGCAAGAGTTTTAACATGTGCACTATTCTAAATTTATTGTTCTCCACCGTCCATGATGCACTGAATGAGTTTGGGCTTCACTTCAATCCCACTTGGGTTCTTCATAAATAATGCAACAATTATTTCCTTTAAAGCTTCTTTGGCCTCTTTGATCTTGCTCGAGTTAATGACCCTCCAATTTCCTTAATTGCTTTCGGAATTAGGATCAATTAATCCTTTTCACTTAGCTTCTGAAATTCTGGGAGTTGATGCTTCTGAACTTCACAGTTTTTTTATTCATACTTTGGAACATGTGTTGTTTCTTCTCCAAGCTTCTGATCTTTGAAACTTAGCTTCTAAGCTTGTGTTTCATCATTTCTTTGCTTATGATCAGGAATTCTGAGTTTCTGAACTTCTGGAACATCACTTCCAAGCTTCTGAATTCCTTTTCCCAGCTTCTGGACATTAGAAGCTTCAACATTCAGTTCTGCAACTTCCTTCCGAACATCAAAAGCATCGCCAATCAGTTTTGGAATGTCCTTCTGATCTGAGCCATGTCCTCATCAGTCCCTCCTTCTTGAAAAAGATTTGCCTTCAAATCTTTTCCTACATCATACAAAGATAGATTAGAGACAATAAATGTAGCACTAAATTATACTCACATGACAAATCTAATTTGTATGCATTATCATTGATTTTCTGCAGAATTTGGAATGGTCCATCTCCTCTTGGCTGCAACTTGGATTTTCTTTGCATTGAAAACCTATCTTTTCTAAAATGAACCCAAACCCAATCTCCATGTTCAAATATCATTTTCCTCCTAGTTTTACATTGCAGTGTTGGTGTATGCCCTAGAGGGCCAATCATAATTGCGTTTTATTATGATGTTATGACATTTTATATTATATATTTATATATATATATATGAGGCATTTCATTCATTAATTGTTTATTTATTTTAATGAACATTATGAAGTCCTTAGAATGGAATTATTTAAATATTAAATATTAGGTACATGACCTAATAGTGAGAATCCATTCTTGAATGTCCCTAGTCGAGTATTACTGAATCAACAGGACAACGGTAATGCATTGAGGCTAGTATGTGTATGGATTGATAACCTTTTCTCACAGGTTATGGATATGTGATATCAAGTCTACACATAGGTATAATTGTAGTATACTGGATTGACCCGCCATGAGAACATCACATGGATCGTAACGTGAATGTCATAGATGATTCTCATAGTGATGATGGTACATGTAGTCCTTTGACTTGAAGTTACTACGATTCGCTGCATGAGGAGTTATGTGCTTTAATACCGTCAAACGTTATCCGTAACAGGGTAATTATAAAGGCGGTCATTAGGCATATAACGAGTCATGTGGGCGGTGCGAGTAACGTAGATAGAATTTGTCCCTCTCACATTACGAGAGATATATCTGTGGGCCCCTTGATGAGTAGGACTGAGTAAATGCATGGCCGTGCTGAAATGAATTAATGTGTGACATTAATCTCATTTAATTTTATCAGTCTACTCGGTAATCAAGAAACTAACGATTTAACTATACAAGATGACTAATTCCATGCTTGTGTTAAATCTAGATATTTGGACAAAGGGATTGAATTGTACAATAACATCGATCACGTAAAGGTTATGTCAAACCGTTGACTTTCTTATTACTTGGGTAACAATGATGTGTTGCTAGATACCGCTCACTGTTTATTATTAAATAAGATTTAAATATATTGCCAACGTTATGAGAACCTATAGGGTCACACACTAAAGCAGTTTTAAATTGATGCTTAATTAGATTAAATTAGTGTGACTAATTTAATCGCATTGGCTTACATCAGATGGGCCCAATAAGGCACAAACTAGGTTTAAGTTTTCTATGAGATGAGAGTGGAGTGTTGGCTATAAATAGCAACACATATGAGCCTAGCCTCACACACAAGAATTTTGAATTCACACATTCTCACTCAGAGAAAGCTAATCCTTGTTTTCTCTGAAATTCACTACTAGCATAGAGAGTCTCAGAGGAGCATCAAGGTGGACGTGTGACGACCACGGCTGCTGTGTGGACTTCTAAAGGTCGTCGCTGCTACTGCGTCGGAAGGATTGACATAGCTTATTCCGTGTAGCTGCCACGCTTCAACAGGTAAATCAAATATGATTTATGATATTTCACAAGGGTCTATGGGAGGGAATTGCATGTAAAATTTTTGTTTTCCGCTGCTTCTATATGCATGATTTCCCAACAGTGGTATCAGAGCCACTTGTGAAAACGTACTTCTGTTTGATGGCATTACCTGTTATTTATATGATAAATACGGTTTTGTTATGTTTTTCTTTTTGCTTATGTGATAAACACGGTTTTGGTTTTTCTGTATGAATGTGTTTTGTTCATATGATTATATGATAATCTCGAATTTCATATGTTATGTGATAACATGGTTTTGTTTCTTTGCCAATAAGGATTCATAAAAACATGTTTGTGTTGATAGTGTTATGAGATAACTCTAACTCGTTTTATATATTGATGTGTTTCTGTCAAAATTCGATTTTGATATATGTGGTTTAAGAAACACTCTTGTATAAACTTGATTTTCATAAACATGTGAGACACATAGATTCAAGAGTTGAATTCATATGTGTTCAATCGTATGTTTCAAAAATTTTGAATTCTTGATGATGAATTAGAATTTTGAAATCCATATGGCTATTTTCATGATGATGAATTAGTATTTTCAAATCCATATGGCTATCTCAAATTTCAAAATTTATTTCTTTTTCGAAATCTTGGCCAAGAATGACTAAGATTGACTTTTCTTGTATTTTGAAATTCTTGTTTCCATATCAAGATAATTCGATTTTGAAGTATGGTTATTTTGAATTTGAAAATCTGTATCAATTAAAATAGGAGTCACGGTCAGGAAGTTTCTAAACTTCAGCGGCTATATATATATAATGCTATTGTATATAGTAGAGCTGCAAGTTACGTGACTCCAAGTTACGTGATCAATGCTTCCCACTTCTTCAGCACCTATTATTGCGCACTATATATATATTCTTTAATATTTAATAATATTATATATATATAATATATATATATTTCATATTTCGAAAATATTGTAATTAATAAGATTGATTAAAACAGAACACCTATATATATTGGAGTATCTATATTTCAAATTTTGAAATCCTTTTAATTAATAAGATTGATTAAAACGGAACACCTATATATATGGAGTATCTATATTTCAAATTTGAAATCTTTTTAATTAATGAGATTGATTAAAACAGAACACCTATATATATGGAGTATCTATATTTCAAATTTTGAAATCATTTTAATTAATAAGATTGATTAAAAAACAGAACACTTATATATATGGCGTATCTATATTTCAAATTTTGAAATATTTTAATTAATGAGATTAATTAAAAACAGAACACCTATATATATGGGGTATCTATATTTCAAATTTTGAAATTCTTTTAATTAATAAGATTGATTAAAACGGAACACCTATATATATGGTATATTTGTATTTCAAATTTGAGATTTTGTCCGAGCGCGTGTTTGTGATTGATTAAAATGATATAAAGTATTTCTTTTATCATGTCATGGGATGCATGTATATAAGTTCTTCATATGCTTTATTTATTTTATTCTATTATTACATGTATGTTGCATTTGCATGTTTTATATATATGTATGAGATACATGTATGGATTTTATATGTTAAATGGTTTAACATTATATGGTGAGATCTATTTATGAAAAAAAAAAAAAAACCCTTATTATAAAATATTAAGTCATGATAGCCTTCCAATGCCTGACACTCGTCAAGACTGTTATCGATGTAGTATGGGTCTGCCAAAGCAGGGCACTCTTATCTATAGCAGTAAGGCGCGATAGGACAAGCAAGTAATGTCCGACTGTCAACCATTGGGTTTGACTTAACTAAGTGAGATTCAATAAGATTGAGAGGCTTAGAGGCAATGTAAGTTGGCTTTAAATTCATAAGATGAATTAGAATAAGATGTTATTCACCAAACTACCAAGAATTGTATAAGATACAATTGGAAAGAGTTTCCTACCTAAATAGTCGAAACTTTAAGCGATCAACCAAAGTTGACTTAAAGCTAGATGAAATATGGATCTGGCACTACTATAAAATATTCCATAGGAAAATTTTACGAATCAATGTAGAGGGTCATTGGTTTGAATAAAATAGTGGGAGGAATATTTAATTAAAGTCCTAATTAAATATTATATAAGTCATTATACTCACTTGCAATTTTATTTCTGTGGTTTATATGGCATCACACGCATCAAAACAACCTGTCATTGCGATTTATCCTTGAGAAGGATAAGTTGTCTGGAACAAATTTTCTAGATTGGTATAGAAACTTGAGGATTGTCCTCAAGCATGAAAATAATTTTATGTCCTCAAAAGGATCTATTTCTAAGGAGACACCACTGCAAGTACTTCTAGGGCTGACCAAGATGCTTATAAGAAGCATCAGGATAAAGCTTTAGATGTTTTGTTGTCTTATGCTTGCTACCTTGACCCTTGAGTTGCAGAAACATCATGAGAGTCATGAAAAGCATGGAGTGTGTATGATATGATCATGCACCTCAAGCAACTCTATCAAAGGGAAAAGGCAAGGCCATCTTGATGGTTCAAGATGGAAAGAGCAAAAGAAGCAAAACAGCAAGTCTTAGGGCAAGGGCAAGGGCAATGAGATTCTCATGTTGAAAGCCTTGAAGCCTAAGGGCGATGCGTCTAAAGAGGAATATGCAAAATACCTGGAAGAATGAAAGAATAACAAAGGAAGTGAGACTTCCAGTTCATGTATGATTGTTATAGAGGTCAATTTATCTACTTCTGCATCATGAATATTAGATACTCGATGTAGTTCTCACATTTAGCACTTGTTTATTTGTGCAAATGACATTAGATCATTGACGAAGGGTAAAAGTCGACCTACGAGTTGGAAATGGAGCAAGAGTTGCTGCATTGACTGTAGGGACTTATGATTTGACTTTATCCATTGGGCTCATTATTCAGTTAAAGAACTGTTATAATGCATCTGTCATTAGAAGAACATCGTCTCTAATTCAAGTTTGGATAAACTTGGTTTTAGTTTTATAATTAAGAACAAATGTTGTTCCTTTATTATGATGATGTCTTTTATGGTAGTGCATCTATGATTAATGGACTTTACGTTCTTGATCTTGAAATGCCCATCTATAAGATTAATACTAAGAGGTTCAAACCAAATGAATTGAACCCTTCTTACCTTTGCATTGTCGTTAGGCCATATAAATGAGAAGCGCATTTCAAAAGTCCATAAGGATGGATTATTGGACTCATTTGATTATGAATCATATGAGACATGCGAATCTTGTTTATTGGGAAAAATGACTAAGGCACCATTCACTCAAAATGGTGAAAGGGCCACTGAGCTTTTGGGCCTTATACATACCGATGTATGTGGACCCATCAGTACCTTGGGCAGAGGTGGTTTTCAATACTTCATCACATTTACTGATGATTTCAGTAGATATGGATATGTGTATCTTATGAGACACAAATCGGAATCCTTTGAAAAGTTCAAAGAATTCAAGAATGAAGTAGAAAACCAACTTGGCAAGAGTATTAAAATCCTCGATCATATCGAGGAGGTGAATACTTGAGTCAAGAGTTTGATGACTATCTACGAGAGTGTGGGATACTATCCCAACTCACTCCTCCTGGAACGCCACAATGGAATGATGTTTCTAAGAGAAGAAATCGAACATTGTTAGACATGGTTCGATCAATGATGAGTCATGAAAACCTTCCAAATTCTTTCTGGGGACATGCTGTCTTAACAACAGCATTTACACTAACCGTGTTCCAACCAAAACGTAGAGAAAAGACACCATATGAGATGTGGACTGGTAAACGAGCCAGTGTGTCTTTTATGAAGATTTGGGGTTGTGAAGCTTATGTGAAACGTCAAGTCTCTAATAAGCTTGAACCTAAATCTGAAAAGTGCTTCTTTGTGGGGTATCCTAAAGAAACCATGAGATACTATTTCTACAACCAATCTGACAACAAAGTGTTTGTTGCGTGAACTGGTGTATTCCTTGAGAAGGAATTCATTGGAGCCAGTGGAGAAAAGTAGAAATTGAAGAAATACTTCAACCACAAGAAGAAACTTTACCGGAGGTGGAACAAGAGCAGAGTACACAAGTTGTTGTAGTACAAGAGCCTGCTCAAGTAACACAGAACCACGTAGGTCAGACAGAACATGTCACCTACCTGAGAGATATGGATTTCTCATGACTCAACAGGGTGATGTGCTGCTCATAGATCAAGATGAGCCTGTCACCTATCAGGAGGCCATTATTGGGCCTGAATATGAAAAGTGGCTAGAAGCCATGAAATCTGAAATGGATTCCATGTACACTAACGAGGTATGGACCTTGGTTGATCAATCTGAAGGGGTAAAACCCATAGGTTGCAAGTGGGTTTTCAAAAAGAAAACTAACATGGATGGTAATGTGATTACTTTTAAAGCAAGACTGGTTGCAAAAGGTTTCAAGCAAACTCATGGTATAGACTATGATGAAACTTTTTCACCTGTCGCAATGCTTAAGTCCATTCAGATTTTACTTGCTATCGTTGCATACTATGATTATGAGATATGGCAGATGGATGTCAAAACTGCTTTCCTTAATGGAAAATCTCCTTGAGGATGTGTACATGACACAACCCGAAGGGTTTGACATTGGAGATGATACTGCAAAAGTATGCAAGTTACAACGATCAATCTATGGATTGAAGCAAGCTTCTATAAGTTGGAATCTTCGTTTTGACGAAACTGTAAGACAGTTTGGATTCGTCAAGAATGATGATGAACCTTGTGTTTACAAGAAGGTTAGTGGGAGCACAATTGCATTTCTGGTCTTGTATGTAGACAACATACTTCTCATTGGAAATGACATCCCCACATTACAGTCTATTAAGACTTGGCTTGGGAATTTCTTTTCAATGAAGGACTTGGGCGAAGCCACCTACATATTGGGTGTAAGGATCTATAAAGATAGATCAAATAAATTGCTTGGCCTGAGCCAGAGTACATACATAGATAAAGTGTTGAGACGCTTTAACATGCATGATTCAAAGAAAGGGTTCTTACCTATGTCACATGGTGTGACACTCTCAAAGAATCAATGTCCCCTTTCACAAACTGATAGGGATCGGATGAGTAAGATTCCATATGCTTCTGCAATTGGATCTATCATGTATGCTATGTTATGTACACGACCAGATGTCTCGTATGCCTTGAGCATAACGAGCAGATACCAGTCAGATCCCGGTGATAGTCACTGGACAGTCATCAAGAATATCCTTAAGTACTTGAGAAGAACTAAGGATTGGTTCTTGATATATGGAGGTGTGGAAGAACTAGTTGTAAAGGGTTACACTGATGCTAGTTTCCAAACCGACAAAATCGGGTTATGTGTTTTGTCTTAATAACGGGACTGCGAGCTGGAAGAGTTCCGAGCAAGAGATAGTCGCCGATTTTACTATAGAGGCCGAGTATGTTGCTGACAGTAATACAGCAAAAAAGATTGTTAGGATCAGAAAAGTTCATTTTTGAACTTAGTACGGTTCCGTGCATTGAGGACCCAATAGGTCTCTATTGTGACAACATTGGAGCCATTGCACATGCTAAGGAACCCAAATCTCACAAGTGATCCGAACACATACTCAGGCGGTTTCATCCTATTCGATAAATTATCGATAGAGGAGATGTGAAGATATGCATAGTACCGACTGAAGATAACATCACTGACCCACTGACCAAGCCCCTTCCTCAGCGGAAGCATGATGGGCATACTAGACCATTAGGCATTAGGGATATGCCGGATTGGCTCTAGTGCAAGTGGGAGACTGTTGGTGTATGCCCTAGAGGGCCAATCATAATTGCGTTTTATTATGATGTTATGACATTTTATATTATATATTTATATATATATATATGAGGCATTTCATTCATTAATTGTTTATTTATTTTAATGAACATTATGAAGTCCTTAGAATGGAATTATTTAAATATTAAATATTAGGTACATGACCTAATAGTGAGAATCCATTCTTGAATGTCCCTAGTCGAGTATTACTGAATCAACAGGACAACGGTAATGCATTGAGGCTAGTATGTGTATGGATTGATAATCTTTTCTCACAGGTTATGGATATGTGATATCAAGTCTACACATAGGTATAATTGTAGTATACTGGATTGACCCGCCATGAGAACATCACATGGATCGTAACGTGAATGTCATGGATGATTCTCATAGTGATTATGGTACATGTAGTCCTTTGACTTGAAGTTACTACGATTCGCTGCATGAGGAGTTATGTGCTTTAATACCGTCAAACGTTATCCGTAACAGGGTAATTATAAAGGCGGTCATTAGGCATATAACGAGTCATGTGGGCGGTGCGAGTAACGTAGATAGAATTTGTCCCTCTCACATTACGAGAGATATATCTGTGGGCCCCTTGATGAGTAGGACTGAGTAAATGCATGGCCGTGCTGAAATGAATTAATGTGTGACATTAATCTCATTTAATTTTATCAGTCTACTCGGTAATCAAGAAACTAACGATTTAACTATACAAGATGACTAATTCCATGCTTGTGTTAAATCTAGATATTTGGACAAAGGGATTGAATTGTACAATAACATCGATCACGTAAAGGTTATGTCAAACCGTTGACTTTCTTATTACTTGGGTAACAATGATGTGTTGCTAGATACCGCTTACTGTTTATATTATTAAATAAAATTTAATAATATTGCCAACGTTATGAGAACCTATAGGGTCACACTAAAGCAGTTTTAAATTGATGCTTAATTAGATTAAATTAGTGTGACTAATTTAATCGCATTGGGCTTACATCAGATGGGCCCAATAAGGCACAAACTAGGTTTAAGTTTTCTATGAGATGAGAGTGGAGTGTTGGCTATAAATAGCAACACATATGAGCCTAGCCTGACACACAAGAATTTTGAATTCACACATTCTCACTCAGAGAAAGCTAATCCTTATTTTCTCTGAAATTCACTACTAGCATAGAGAGTCTCAGAGGAGCATCAAGGTGGACGTGTGACGACCACGGCTGCTGTGTGGACTTCTAAAGGCCGTCGTTGCTACTGCGTCGGAAGGATTGACATAGCTTATTTCGTGTAGTTGCCACGCTTCAACAGGTAAATCAAATATGATTTATGATATTTCACAAGGGTCTATGGGAGGGAATTGCATGTAAAATTTTTGTTTTCCGCTGCTTCTATATGCATGATTTCCCAACATGCAGATCTTGCCATCTGACGCGACCACAATATTGTGATTGTGAATCATAGAAAATCGTCACTACATTACCATGATGTGGCTTCATAAAAGCAATATAGGGCTGCGTTGCAGCTAGATACTTATTGAATATTCTCACTAACTCTTAATCCCAAATTCAGCTCTCTTAACACTTCTTAAGGTAGCGTTTGTTTTCAGTGACTCTGGAGGAGTTAAGGGAGTCATGGAGTCAGTGTCACAGAAGTCAAAGAGTCACAGAAACTCCAAAAATGACCCCGAACACATCCTCACATATTTGTGCCTCCCTACATAGTGACTCCTTGTAATACACAGTGACTCCAAAATTGGAGTGAACAAAAAATTGACAATTTTGTTCACTGGGTCACTTTGACCCTCGCACCAAACACATAACAGAGTCAGTTTTTCACTGACTCCCTGACTCAGAGTCAGAAAAAACAAACGAAGCCTAAGTGTCTCCTCGTCATGCATGTTGTTATATGTTACTGAACGAGTTAAAACATGATAGCTTGAAAGGATCAGTCTTTATGTTTTGAGTAAACATGGACAAACTTTGCATTTTCATTGCCGCAATACTTGCAATAGCAGCAAACATAACCATGACAACAGTTTAGAATCATCCCATGCCAATGCTACCTGTGCTATTGTTATAGTTTTATGATTTCTGTCAAGTATCATTTGGTCATGCTCTCATGCAGCTATACATCCCAATTCCAAGTATCCCATTTCATGAATTACAACTTATCAGACAATGAAATATGTGGGTGTTGTTTGGTTTCCATTTTCAGAATTTTGTGAAGAAAATACTGGAAAAAGAGAAAATATGATTTTATTATTTTCACTGTTTTCAGTATTTTGTTCACTAAAAATAGATCATACAAAAAATGAAAGCAAAAAATAAAAACGATAATCAAACAACACCTTAAATTACAAGTATCAGAATTTAAGTGCAACAGAACAACATTCCAATTCAAACACAAACACCTCAAATTGCCAATCTTCCTAACTATAAACCGTTTAAACATTAAATTGGAAAACATAAAACAATTAAAGGGCAAATTACATTTACCTACCCTAAACTCTAGTAAAATTCACTTGATTCTCCTCTATTTATCCTGACTTCTCCTAAATCCATAGTTCATTGCACAATAGACGGTTTAACTATTTTACAAATTCAGGAGAGATGAATGTAATGATTTCATAAACTCGTAGACCTCCTAAGCAAATTTTACAAATAGTGGGGGGTCAAAGTGAATTTCATCAGATCTATAAGAGGGAAGCTGTAATGAGTAAAATAGTCTCATAGACCCAATTAGGATAGTAATAGTATTTTACTATAAATAGATATAAATAGAGATAAAGATGATGTAATGGGATATGCATTTGATTAGTAATTGATTCATTTCCTCTTTTGGAATTGCAATATTCTTGTAATTATTCTCTCTTCTCCCTCTTAGCCCTTAATTGGAAAATTTCTATCATCTTCTACACTATCTCTACTTTCTTGTTTATTACATAAGCTTAGTATAATTTGCCCAAAATTAAAACTTTCTGTCTTAAAACTTGCAGCTAACTGCAATTGATATGAGAAAGTGGAAGAGGGAGACATCAAAGGTTACCTTATTTCCGATGAAGATGGTTTATTTGCAGCAGAACAAACAATAGTGGCAATGGAAGAAGAAGCTCTTTGTTGGTTTGAAACATAGGACAAATTGTGTCCATATCTGAGACTACCTTTGCCACCAAACACAAACTTAGTACTTTGATTATTACTATTATTATAACTGATGATGAGATTATTGAGAGGTGGTGTTGTGAGAGCGAAATACAAAGTGTTGGAGTTAGGAACTACAGAACCAAATTTCAAAGCCATAATCATTGGTTCGGTTCCTAAAGCTAAATTGGCTCAGTTTGCCATTTGCAAGAAGGTTAAAACTGAACTCAACTATAACTGATTCTGAGGCACCGCATCTTCTAATTTCGCGTGATTCTGGTACTGCCACGCTTACCCTCACCCCTACAATCTATAATTATTTTATTTTTGTCATATACAAAATGAATCGGAAAACATATTTCACCACATAAGCTTTTAGCATGATCTTCAACGGTGGGTAATGTTTCATGTAGTACTTACTTCTACTTCCTCTGTTTTTTTATTTTTTCTCTTTCTCTCTTTCTTCCTTTTTTTTTTCTTTTTTTTTTCTATTTTTTTTTTTTTTGCATTTCTCATTCTTGGTTCTTCTTACTTTTTTTAAATTGCTTAATATTATTTTTTTATAATTAAATCTGCAATTATTTTTATTGAAATTGTTCTTTTTTTATAAAAATATTTCATTTTTTTAAGGATTTAATTTTCACCACTAACCGTGTATAACTTTTTACACATTCATCCAATCATGCGGTGTCACGTATAATGTTTTCTCTCTCTCACTATCTTCAAAGTCATACAAATGAAGAGTTTTAATTGGATGACAGTGTAAAATACATTTACATTGTCAGTGCATCAAAATTAAACTCTTTTTTTTATTTCATCTAAATTTTCTTAATTCTCTTTAAAAAAATACGAATAACTATTTCAATAAACTTATCAATGAATTTCTTTGATCACTTTCTTTCACTAACGATACCTCTGTAAATATTAACGGTTATGATGATATTGTTGAAGCACAAAATAATAAATCACTCACAATATAACCAGCTGCATGCGGATCTAGAAAATTTTAGTAACGGGGGCAAAAATATTTACATTATTAGTACTTATAAGTAAAATATGATCTTTCTTAAAATTTTTATAGTGTGGGAGAAAAAAAATAATATAATGAGGACCCTATATATGGTTTTTTATTTTATATATGGTTTTTTAATTATGAAATTTTATTAATATTAAACTTTGTAAAGTTTTATAAACATGTGGGGAGTGTACCCATTTTCCTGGGCACTAAGTGTGTGTTTGGATTAGCGTTTGCAAACCGAAGTTTGGATGAACTTGATTTTATAGAATTGATTTTAGGTAAAAGTGAGTTGATATTAACGTGATTTATGTTTGAAAAACTTTGTCTAAAAGTGAGTTTGAAGAAATGAATATTGTTTAGATAATATAGATTAAAATCACTTTTTATTATGAAATTACTGAAAAGGGTATATGAAAAATAGTTAAATATAAGAGTTATTAAAAAGATATGAGTTTAATATTATACTTTTAATATTTATTTATATATTCTTATTTTTTAGAAAATTGAATAAAATATATTACTGTTATTATGAAAAATTATATATATATATGTATTATTTTAGATATTATATTTCTATTAAAAAATAAATATTAATATTATGTATAAAATTGTATTGGTAATATTATAAACAGCATTAATTTTTATTTTTGATGTATAAAAAATAAATTATATTAATATTTATTATTAAAAATATATAAATATATTATTTTACTATATAAATAAATCTTGAAAGATGAATAAGAGTAAACCTTGAGAAAATATTTAAAAAATAAATAATTGTAAAAATAAAATAAAAAAGGGAAATAGAATACTATAAATAATAAATAGATAAGCTTTATTTTTTGTGGTACCCTTTCAAACACATTTTCATGTTCAACCGTGAAAGCAAAATTCTTTTCCTTTGAAGTGAACTGAGGTTAGGTGACAAAATCAAGTCACGTTCACTAACCAAAAACTTAGTCAAACAACAAGATTCAGTGTTCAATAAAAAAGAACGGGAGTTTGCTCGTTGAAACGCGCTCCCAAACATACCCTAAATAGGTACCGAAGAAAAGCCAATTGACCAAACTAAAAGGGTGCCACGTGTCGCGCTCCAAAGATATGTACCTATTTCTCTCTTAGCGAAATGAGTACCAAGACTAGCAAACCAACAAAAAGCTTCCACGTGTCCCTGCTCTTTCCTGATAAAGCTGCATGTCATGACAATCTTCGTTGATTCGCGCTGCCATCTTTTCTGAATAAAGTTGATGTTGGACGACTCATCACTCAATGCAGCTTGAAACTTATTAGTTCTGTGATATTTTTCGTGATCTATAAGAGAATGCAATGAGAAGTATGCATCTCACGTAAATATATTGTCACTAACACAAAGAAGTTTATCTCATATTTTCTTCTTTTGTTCTTCTCTTGTTGGTTTTTGCAGTTTTATTTTTTATATCAGTGGGAAAAATGAATCTCACTGTCATGGTAATGGTCCATCATAATGGTCAAATATATATTAGTTCGAATCAAGGTGTAACTTTTACTTCTGAAAAGCCAGAATATACTTGTGTTAATTTTTCTGTCACATTGGAGCAGTTGGAAAATACACTATATCCATGTATCAATCCAAATATTTTTTAAAAAGTGACATAAATAAAGTATAGATGTCCAATTTTCAACGATAATTACAACATATATTATCAACTTATGCCAATAGTTGATGATAACACAATAAATGTTATGTTGATGATACATCAACAGTACACTTCATGGATTAATGCTTTGGAAATATATGTTGATTTTGAAGAAATTAGTGATGAGAATGAAGTTGTTCATACTCAAGATATTCTAGAAAAGGAGATTGACTGGGAATAAAGTGATGATGATGACTACTACAATAATAATGAAGTTGGTGTTGAAAATCCACTTGAAGAGCTAAATTCACCGATACTTCCACCAACTTATCTAAGTGTTGATTTGAGTGTCTATCATCAATTGAATCTGAAAACTGCTGAAATTCCTCATTTTCCATAATTTGCTAATATAGGTAATTTGTTCTATAGTGATACGTTTATTATAATTCATGAGGCTATTAAATACAATTTTTTAAGTTTATTAAGTTAATTATTGTTATATTATATTATATTCCTGTTTTATTATTTTTTAATACTGATTTTGTATAATTATATTTTGTAATTATTAGTCATTTCCATAATTTTTTATTTTTTAGTATACATATTATGTTTATTTTGTATACATATTACGTTTATTTTTTAGTCATTGCCATAATTTATTATATTAATTATTTTTTATTGTTTTTAATTACTAATGTTTTGTGCATTAACATTATTAATTATTGGTTGGACCATTAATTAGATTTTTGCTTTACTGTTTACTAATGTTTTATGTTAGCTACTGTTATTAATTAGATTTTTATTTTTTTGTTTACTAATGTTTTAGCTACTATTTACTAATTAAATTTTTACTTTTTTGTTTATTAATGTTTTAGCTACTGTTTACTAATCAGATGTAATTATTGTTTTTAATTACTAATATTTTATTTTAGCTACTGTTATTATTATCATATGTTATTTTAAGTATTAATAATATTATAACTATTATTGTGTTGTTTTCATTATTAATAAGTTTGTTTATTTTTAAGTAATTATTACTTATATAAGTGTTTTATTATTAACTATTATTTCTATTTAATTACAGTTTGATTATATAAATATTATAACATATTATTATTACTTTGTTGCTTTTGTAGGAGCTCCAACGGTTGATTCTGAATTTTTTATTGGAATAGAATTTAATAATAAGAAAGATGTTATTAAAGCCATAAAGAAATACAACATTCAGAAAGGAGTGAATTACAAGATTGAAAAATCAGAGCCAAGGACATTTTACTATAAATGTCTTCAATATGGGCAAGATTGTCAATGGCTCCTCAGATGCAGTTTCAGGAAAAATAAAGATTTTTGGGAGATCAGAAAATATAAAGGACCACACACTTGTCTCAGATCAAGCCTATCACAAGATCACTCAAAACTAGATGCTCAGACGATTGCTGAAATTATTGAACCATTGGTAAGTGCAGATCCATCATTTAAAATTAAATCAATCATTGCAGAAGTACATTCACGTTATGGGTACACTGTCTCATACCAAAGGGCGTGGTGCGCAAAGCAAAAGGCAATCAAGAAACTTTTTGGTGGGTGGGACTCCTCATTTCATGATTTGCCTTTATGGTGTACAACAATGTGTAATGTTGACCAATGAGCTATAGTTCAAATAGATATGGTACCAGCGAATAATGGGAACGAGTTAGTTCCGAATACTAGCATCTTTCGGAGGGTCTTTTGAAATTTTGGTCCATGCATAAAGGCATTTAGATACTGCAAATCATTTGTGCATGTTGATGGTACACATCTCTATGAAAAATACAAAAGGACCTTACTCATTGTGGTTGCACAAGATGGGAACCAAAACATAGTGCTAGTTGCTTTTGCTGTCGTAGAAGATGAGACTAGAGATGCATGAACTTTTTTCCTTCATAATCTACGCAGACATGTTGTGACTCAAGATGGAGTTGGAATTATTTCTGATCGTCACGAGTTCATTAAAGCAGCAATTGCTCATAGCAATGGAAAATAAGAACCTCCGAGAACATTTCATATGTTTTGTGTTAGACATATAAGTGTCAATTTTCTGAAGAGATTCAAAACACTAAACTTGTTCCGACTCGTCGTGAGCATAGGTAAAATTAAATTTGAAATATAATAATTAATCTCTTATTATTTATAGTTTGT
The DNA here is from genome assembly GCA_013621005.1 of Aeschynomene evenia. Classification (NCBI taxonomy): domain Eukaryota; kingdom Viridiplantae; phylum Streptophyta; class Magnoliopsida; order Fabales; family Fabaceae; genus Aeschynomene; species Aeschynomene evenia. The sequence continues at coordinate 9,644,105 of CM024264.1, read as the reverse complement.
AAGTTAACATTAATTTTGTTAGCGTATTCGAGGACTACCCGAGAGTTTCAGCACCGTTATGATCGCATGCGTCAGCGTGGACAAATCTATATAGATTGGCTTGACGAGATTCCCCGAGAGAAATGGGTACTTGCATTTGACGGTGGCTATCGATGGGGACAAATGACCACAAATCTGGTCGAGTGTGTCAATTCTGTTTTGAAAGAGGCTCAGAATCTTCCAATCACATCATTGGTAAGGACTACTTACCTACGCTTGGCTAATCTTTATGTGAAAGACCAAGATTCGGGTGGATATCCGGAATGTCATGAAAATAACCAAATTGGCGCTTCACACGATTGGTTGCATGCCATTCTAGGACCTCGAAGTAAATTAGTGGCATTTTCCATCTCCGCTCCATTCTTTTATTCCAAATTACCTCAGGTATCAATGCCTGAATGACATCATGTCTGTATGGCTGCCACAAAAACTGCACAAAAAAGTACATATAAAATGAATTAAAAAAATTAAATTTTAGCAATCAATACAATGTTCACTAGTGTAACAACAAAACAATAATTATTACTTACTTGTTTTGTTGTCAAATCATCTAATATAAATCTCACTGTAATGTGATCACCAACACGTCCTTGCTGCAAATGGTCGGGATTCCTCCAACTGTAAAAAAAAAAATCATTAGTTTTTTTATTAAAGTCCAAAATAAATTTAAAAATATTTATAGAAATTTACATCTTGGCCAAAGGGAAGCTGTTATCAGTGGTGTTGGAATAGGAGTCAAATATGGAAGTCTGGTCCATGCCCAACTTTACAGCAACATAAGAGGTCCACCAATTTGTCTTGTTTTTGTCCTTGTAGCTCTATCTAAATTGTGATACAGCACTGCAAGACATGCGGAACCCAAACTTAGACGTGCAAATGACTCTAAATCACCGAGAAGCTGCAAATATTTCTCATGCACATTATGTGTGCTCTTATCAGGAACCACAACGGTTCCTATGAGATATAGTAAATAAGCTCTAGCATGGATTATTATATTATTTGATGTCACTTGAAGATCATCAGAAAATTGTTGAAGCCATCCCAAATTAATTGTGCAGTGCTCCATCTGCTCCAAGTGTGGTGCAATACCAAACATTTTAAAACATTGTTGACGGAGCATTTCCGGAATAGTGCATGTTATTCCTGTAACAACATCTCCATGAGTGCAGAGACCAAAAAGTATAACCACATCTTCAAGAGTTATTGTGGCTTCCTCGCACAAAAAATGAAAGGTGTATGTGTGTTTCTGGTCTCCACCTCTCAACCAAAGCAGTGGTTAATGATTTGTTAAGTTCCATTCGTTCAATTTGTGCAACATCCCAGAATCCTGTGTACTGTAGAATGTCTCTAATATCATCATGAGGTGGACTTCACGGATTAATATGACGAGTATCTAACAATCTATCTTCACTCTGATACAATAAATTTTAATTAAAACAATTATGAATAACACATATTTTATTTCGAATTAAAAAATAATAAACATAATTACAGATTAAATTACATCGAATAAATAATAAATAATAAATAATAATAATCAACATAATAAACATATAGCCTAACAAATAAATAATATTGCATTGAAATTCTAAAATGAAAATAATTCAGTTTTAAATTTTATAATTTTTTGCTGGTTTGATAAAAATATAATAATAAAGTCTAAGAAATATGGAATCAAAATTAAAAAATTAAATTGAACTAGAATAATTACATATTTGAATTTATATTTTTTTCTGATTTGATAAAAATAAAATAAAATAATAAAGTCTAAAAAACATTGAATCAAAATTCAAAATTTAAATTGAACAAAAATAATTAATTACAAATTTCAAACTTTATAATTTTTTACTGATTTTATAGAAATAAAATAAAATAATATAGTCTAACAAATATTGCATGATTTTAAAAATTAAATTGAATGAAAATGCTTACAGATTTTAAACTTTATAATTTTATATAGATTTGAGAAAAATAAAATAAAATAAAATATTATAGTCTAACAAAAATGAAATTGAAAATAATAATATTTTATCATTTTTTACCGATTTTTTCTAAAAATAAAATCAATATTATTGTCTAACAAACAAATATTGAATCAAAATCCAAAAATTAAATTGAATTAAATGAAAATAGACAGAACAACAACAAGAAGCAAGAATGAAAATGATATTAAATTGGTTTAGAAAATTATATTAAATTGGTTTAGAACAAGAACGAGAAGTATATATGAAAATGATATTAAATTGGTTTAGAACAACAATAAAGAGAAGCAAAAATGAAAATGATATTAAAGTTTTTTAGAAAATTATAATATCATTTTATTAATTTATATGTTAAATAAAACAAAATTTAAGATGTTACTATTTATTATTTAAACAACCAATAATGTTTGGCGTACAACAGAAATACGTCCAACTTGTATCCAACGTGTGCTATCCATGTTACAGGATGTGTGATATACGTATATGTGATATATGTGATATATGTATAGCACACATCCTGTAACATGGATAACACACGTTGGATACAAGTTGGACATATTTTTGTTGTACGTCAAACATTATTATAAAGACAACTAATAGAATTATACTTACTCCACCTCAAATACGAGTTGCAATATGATCTTCCTTTATTATTGTTATATCACGTTTGACTCTTGACATTTTTTAATATTTTGAGACTCTCTCTATCAAACATACAAACAACTACAAAGAAAAAAAAATTACACTCACAATCGATATAACAATGCTTTGGGTACACTGGTAGTGCTGCCACCATCAGCCACCATAATAAAAAATTAATTTTAATTAAATATTTAAAAAATAATAATAATAAAAAAACACACATAGAGTACGTACTTCTCTTTCTTTTTCTATCTTCTCTCTCATTTCTTTCCAGTCCCGTATCTCTTCTTCTACTCTTTCTATTCCCGTCTCTCTTCTCTTTCTACTTTTCTCTCTCTTCTTCTCTTCCCTTTCTTTTTTTTCTTCTTCTTGTTTTTTCCAGAAAACTCACACTCAAAATCCAAGATCTAAGGTTAGTAGCATTTTTTTTTATCTTCATCTTCTTATTTTCTTCTTTCTACTTTTTGTTATTTTTTCTATTATTTTTTATTTTCTTTTTTTTATATATTTTTTACTTTCCTTTACTCCATTTTTGTGGGTTTAGATTCCCAAGGTTAGTAGTTTCTTTTTTTTCTTCTTTTTTCGTCTTCTTCTTCTTCCTTCTCTTCTTCTTTTAGTTATTCTTCCCTGTTAGTTTTTATTTCTCTTTTTATATTTTTTACTTTCTTCTACCCCATTTTTATGAGGTAGAAGAATCACATTTTACTTGTATTTTAATTTTGTAATGTGTTTTTTTACGTTTTTCATTTTTGTCATGATTGAGTTATTCAATGGGTTATTTTTCATCATACGATGGGTTATTTTTTCAGCATACAACAGATTATTTTTTAAATATATAGTGAGTTCTTCAATGAGTTATTTTGTAATATACAATGAGTTATTTTTTTTATCATAGCTTAGGTTTTTTATCCTCCAATGAGTTCTTTTGTTTTCGTTATTTTTATTTTGCTGTTGTATGACTTTTTTTTTTCATCATATATATAATGGGTTTTTTTCATCATACAATGGGTTATTTTTCAATATATAATGGGTTACTTTTCAACACAATGTGTTCTTTAATGTGTTATTTTAGAACGTATAGTGAGTTATTTGTTCTTCATTTTGCTAGTGTTATATGAGTTATTTTTTTATCATATAATGAGTTTTTTATCATCATACAGTTAGTTATTTTTAACATATAATTAGTTATTTTTTCAACATACATACAGTGTGTTCTTCAATGGGTTATTTTGGAATTTACAATGTAAAATAACCCATTGTAAAATGTAAAATAACCTTTTGAAGAATCAACTTATGTTATATTATTAACACACTGTACATAAACGAAATAACTCATTATAAATTGTAAAAAAACCCATTGAAGAATCCAATGATGACCAAAATAAAAATTATTGTGAAGTAAAATGAAAAATCATATAACAAAATGTAGTAAAATAAAAGCACAAACAAAATCATAACAAATGTAATAGAAACACCCACTATAATATAATGAATATTTGATTTGAAAGAAAGTGAGAGATGTGCAGTGGTCTTCAATAAATTTTTTGTTTGAAATAAGGTGGATTATTCTTTCAGCATACAACAGATTATTTTTAAACATATAGTGAGTTCTTCAATGGGTTATTTTGTAATATACAATAAGTTATTTTTTTATCATAGCTTAGGTTTTTTATCCTCCAATGAGTTCTTTTGTTTTCGTTATTTTTATTTTGCTGTTATATGAGTTTTTTTTTCATCATATATATAATGGGTTTTTTTTCATCATACAATGGGTTATTTTTCAATATATAATGAGTTATTTTTTAACACAGTATGTTCTTTAATGTGTTATTTTAGAACGTACAATGAGTTATTTGTTCTTCATTTTACTAGTGTTATATGGGTTATTTTTTTATCATATAATGAGTTTTTTTTATCATCATACAGTTAGTTATTTTTAACATATAATTAGTTATTTTTTCAACATACATACAATGTGTTCTTCAATGGGTTATTTTGGAATTTACAATGTAAAATAACCCATTGTAAAATGTAAAATAACCTTTTGAAGAATCAACTTATGTTATATTATTAACACACTGTACATAAACAAAATAACTCATTATAAATTGTAAAAAAACCCATTGAAGAATCCAATGATGACCAAAATAAAAATTATTGTGAAGTAAAATGAAAAATCATATAACAAAATGTAGTAAAATAAAAGCACAAACAAAATCATAACAAATGTAATAGAAACACCCACTATAATATAATGAATATTTGATTTGAAAGAAAGTGAGAGATGTGCAGTGGTCTTCAATAAATTTTTTGTTTGAAATAAGGTGGATTATTCTTTCAGCATACAACAGATTATTTTTAAACATATAGTGAGTTCTTCAATGGGTTATTTTGTAATATACAATAAGTTATTTTTTTATCATAGCTTAGGTTTTTTATCCTCCAATGAGTTCTTTTGTTTTCGTTATTTTTATTTTGCTGTTATATGAGTTTTTTTTTCATCATATATATAATGGGTTTTTTTTCATCATACAATGGGTTATTTTTCAATATATAATGAGTTATTTTTTAACACAGTATGTTCTTTAATGTGTTATTTTAGAACGTACAATGAGTTATTTGTTCTTCATTTTACTAGTGTTATATGGGTTATTTTTTTATCATATAATGAGTTTTTTTTATCATCATACAGTTAGTTATTTTTAACATATAATTAGTTATTTTTTCAACATACATACAATGTGTTCTTCAATGGGTTATTTTGGAATTTACAATGTAAAATAACCCATTGTAAAATGTAAAATAACCTTTTGAAGAATCAACTTATGTTATATTATTAACACACTGTACATAAACAAAATAACTCATTATAAATTGTAAAAAAACCCATTGAAGAATCCAATGATGACCAAAATAAAAATTATTGTGAAGTAAAATGAAAAATCATATAACAAAATGTAGTAAAATAAAAGCACAAACAAAATCATAACAAATGTAATAGAAACACCCACTATAATATAATGAATATTTGATTTGAAAGAAAGTGAGAGATGTGCAGTGGTCTTCAATAAATTTTTTGTTTGAAATAAAGTGAGAGCGGAGTGAGAAGTGAAAAAAATGGACATACGGGAAGTTGATAGGGGCACTGGCCAGAGCGGTTAGTGGGTTTGTGTGGGGTGGTGGGAAACTAGAATAAAATAAAAGCGCGTGGAGTGATGGGGTTGAGAGTGGTTCTCACATTGTTCTTTTTCAATAATAATGTGGGGCCCAACATAAAAAGTGGGTTGGTGGCAGATGATGGCTGAAATACAGTGTACATATAGCATTGTTGCAATCGATAACTCTTAGATGAAAGTTTCTATCAATCAAGCTACCTATTGCATCTCTTTTATTTTCAAGTACACTCTTATGTAAAATCATGGAACCTAGCTATTAATGTCATGGGTATGCCAATTTCCAAGGTTGCATGCATGTGAGACCACGTGACAACTTTAATTATATTTATCAATGCACGTTTTGTTTAGACAACTTTAATTTATCAATGCATGTTTTCAGACACGTGAACAATGAGCAAACGCATGAACAATGTGCTGAACAAAAGTTGCATAACTTTATTTGTATGTGACAACACATCCACGTGGCTACTTTCGGTGGGATGAATAACACAGGTACCTATTTCGTGCTTAGCGAAATGAGTACCTATAAAGTTTTAAAAAAAAGATAACAGAACTCTGATATGTCATCTAGTCTTGTCGGCTCTTTTTTTGGATACCTATTTAGTGTCTAGCGAAATGGGTACCCTCAACACATTTTTAAAAAATTTTACAAAGTACAATATTAATAAAATTTCATAATTAAAAAACCATATATAAAATAAAAACCCAATATATATACACATTTATATATTTCTAAACAAGCATTGAAATTTTAGTGAGGGCGTAAGCCCCCACTATTACTAACATAGATCTGCTCCTGAATATAACACATTGTTCATACAGTTTACACAAATTGCTCACAATTTTACAATTCAATTTTTTATTTTATCACAATGCAACACAATTTCATTTACAACATTACTCACACATTAACATATTTTTGCTCACAATATAATGAATGTTTGTTGACATATTTTACACCAATTGCTCACTCTTCATTGCAAGTTAACAAATATGCTCACAAATATGCTTACTCTTTATTGTTGAAAATTTGCTTACTTACTTTACATAATATGTTCATAAATTTCATTCATAATCACAAATATAACACATATTGCTTACAATATAAAATAAATTTCTCACAAATATATATTGAGAAAATCAATAACAATTAAATACATTTTTTCCTACACATTGTACACAAGTTGCTCATGATATAATGCATGTTTGCTCACATATTTCATACATATTGCTCACAACTTATTACAAGTTTTTCTGCACACTTCATTTAAGTTACTTACTATAGCATACACGTTTGTTCATACTTTTTACATAACTTGCTCACAAAATGATCAAAATTTGCTCACACATTTTATAAATGTTGCTCACAATATAATGGAAATTTATTCATATATTTCACATAAATTATACCGACAGTGAGTGTGTATAGAAGAAACTTTTGTTGTAAATTTATTACTTAACTTTCTTTATCACCACAATTTTCATCATCTTCAACACTCATCATCACTACCACCATCATCATCTTCACTCACCATCACCACCACAACAACCACCATCTTCATCATCATCATCGTCACTCAACAACCACCAAAATCTTCGACACTTATCACCACTACCACCACCACCATTACATAAAATACACAAAATGTAAACAATTGTGAAACATATTGTGAGTAACAAGTACATAAAATGTGAGTAACATATTATGAATGAGAGTTAAACCTCAAATTGGTCCTCTACTTTGTATGCGTGAATCAAATTAGTCCTCCACTTTAATTTTTGCTCAAAATAGTCCTCCACTTTGCACTTTGTGAATCAAGTTGGTCCATCCATTTATTTTTTGTATTATAACTCTGTTAATTTATAATGATATGAACTGTTTATTGCTAACTTAGCAAGTAACATGTAATCCTATACATTCATAACTCCAATAAGTCCTCCAATTTACTTGTTTTGAATCAAAATAGTTCTCTTTAAATAAGAGTGGATGATTATTTTGATTCAAAATAAGTAAAATGGAGGAATAATATGAGTTATATGTATTTCTAGGGTTACATGTCACTTGTCAAGTTGGTATTAAACAGTCCACATTAGCAAAAGTTAACGAAGTTATAAAAAAAGAATGTCAGGAGGACTAACTTGATTCATATATTGCAAAGTGGAGGACTATTTTGAGCAAAAATTAAAGTGGAGGATTAATTTGATTTACGCATACAAAGTGGAGGACCAATTTGAGGTTTAACTCTATGAATGAACAATGCAAAAAATGTGAGCAATTCTGTAACATGCAACTCTGTAACATAATGTGAGCAATTATTGAATATATTGAGAATAAAAAATCTATAATATGTGAGCATGTATATTATATTTTGAGAGAAATGTCTATGACTTTCTTTGTTAAATTATTAATTCAATGTTGTAACTTATTAAAAAATGATAATTTAGAAATATCAATACAAAATAGTGAAAAAAATTCATCGATTCGTCTATTGATTCAATCACTTGTGGTTTTTTTAAAGAAAATTGAAAAATTAGATAAAAATTAAAATATTAATCAAAGATTTTGATAAAAAAGAATAGATGAAACGAATGATGATCGATGAAAAAATTGTAGGTTTAGTTATAGAATAAAATAAAATAAAATAATTAAAAAATCAAGAAAAAGCAAAAATGAAAAAAAGATAAATAGAAAAAAAGAGAGAGTAGGAAAAAGAAAAAAAAAGAAGAAAAAAAAGAGAAGGATAATTAATTAGTTAGTTACTAATGTATATATGGAGTACATGAGAGTAAATATTTCTAGTGTACATGAGAAATTATTGAATTTAAAATTTTCTATACAATCATTTAATGGTAATGTATTATAAAATTAATAAAGGTGATTAAATCTTACTCCTATTATTTATATAATAATACAAATAGAAATGTTTAACTAGTTTTTTTTCTCTATATGGAACCATCAGTATCTAAATTCAATTAAAAATTTGCTTAATTCGATCCAATCGAACTGAAATTGCTTTGATAGAAATAAAGTTTTTTAGTGAGTTTTTTTTATTTTATTTGTAGAACTCCAACTTACAATCTATCTATTTTAAGATATTAAAATTTTCACCATTTTGATCAATCCCAATTAATGTGAATATTGAATTAGTTGAAAAGTGTAATGTAAAAATTAAAAACATTTTATTTTATATTATGATTGGTATTAGCATTAGCATACAATATGTCATGACTGCATGTGTAAATATTTTAACACGGTATAAAATATTAAAAAAATTATAAATGTATAATGGGATATATAAACGATGTACTTACCACTGTAAATAGTGTGCTTCTAATTCTATACGTTAACAAAAGTGTACTCTATTGTTTGCACTAAACTCTCACTATTCAATTTTTTTTATTTTTGCAACTCATAATTTTCTCTGCAACTCGTTGGTATAGCATTAAAATAAATGAGAATAAATGAATTGAAGAAAGAGATTTGAAATTTCAAGTGTGTTCATCCTCTAAAGTCAGTTTTAACTATTTGTGATATTCATTGAGATCATTGATTTCTTCCTTTTTTCATGTAACAGACATTCAGTATATTTTTTTCACTCCAAAACTCATTATGGGTAAAATGTGAAAGAACACATTATGAGTAGCAAAACAAACACATATTATAAGCAATAATGAATATATCACATAGTAGCAAAACAAATACATATTACAACCAATAATAAACACATATAAATGAAACACATATTTATAAAACAATAACCTACAATTAAGAACACATTGTATATGAATAAATGAACATGTCACAACAAACAACAAACACACAACAATAAACACATTAATATATGTATGATGAATACATTATAACACATTAATTTAAACCAGTAATGCTACACGTACAGCCAAAATACATCAAACTTTCATCCAACTATATCATTAATACAAAGTTTGACCCCACTAGCCTCATTAAAGGACAAAAATCTCTCTTATTCCCCAAAATCTCTCTCACTCTTCCAAACATATGTCACTACTAAAATCTATCATTTCAATCTAACAAAATTAAAAAACAAATACAAAATAAAAAAATCAATAATAAATAGGGGAAAACACACACAAAGACAAAAAAAAAAAAAAGTAAAAACAACACTGATTTTATTGATTCTTTTAGAGCACACCGATTTTGTTGTTTGTATAAAAATAATGCATACTTTGCGTAGTAGTAGCACACATTAATACAAAGCACACATCATCTGTATAGCACACATTTGTCTCAATACAATAGCACACATCATTTGTATAATAATAGCACACATTCAATTTACAACAATAGCACACCTTGCGTACCAACTAGACACATTAAATTATCTTACAGCACACAACGCATATTAACATTGTACATTATTCTAATTAGCATCGTATAATGTATTCTAAATAGATACCACATATTTTCAAATAAAAAAATAGCACACATTCAATTCACAAAAGTAATACACATTGTATATAAAAAATATATGATCACTATTATTTGAACAAGAAGATTGAAAAAAAAATCACTTGGAATGTGTGCTTTGTATAGTTAAATATTTTTTTTAACAATTCTACATATTTTTATTTATAAAAACATTGTTCCGAATGTACATATAAAATATAAAAATGCAAAAAAAATGATTAATACTTACTTGCATCATGTAATCGCTTAAAATGATATCCATATAGTATTTGGTGCGAAAAGAATCTGAATTGGTGTTGCCGAACTATGACTATATTACTCGATCAATATTTTTGAATTAACCCAGTAATTTGCGTGTACAGTGTACTAGTTTGCTTCAGCTAAAAATCCAAACTTGATAAAAAAAAATTGAAGTTCTATGTTGCAGAAAATAATGGATTGATGCACTAGGTATTGGTAGATGGTATGACCAATCAAAAACAATCTTTGATTGATTGAATAAATGGAAATTTAGCTAAAATAAAGGGGAAAACAATCCGCAGAATAAATGGACAAAAATCATAACTGGATTTTTAAAATTTAATGCTATTAATTTGGAATGGGTCATTTTAGTTGGATCTAAGTTGTAGAGTATAATGGTTGTACGGGTAACTTTTTTCTAAATTAAACACGCTGCATTGTATAAACTAAACACATTACACAAATGCCAGTGAACAAACACAATACAGTTCATAAACTAAACACGTTGCGCATACACAAGCGAACACATCACACAAAATATATTACTTAGGTCTTAAAATGCACAACGAACGTATTATATAAGATAAACAAATACATATTACAATAAAAATAAACACATCATGTATTACTTAGGTCTTAAAATGAACACGTACAAATGGTCAACCTCTAAAATTTTGCTTCTCAGTTAGAGGACCTAAAACTTCTGCTAAAGATTGAGTTAGGTGGGTAGTAGAGGAAAGTTATGGGTATCATGATTTTACTATGGGTTGTTGGCATGATGTGTGATATATAGAGCCTAGCTAGCAGCGGAAACAATATATTCTCTAACAACTGAATAATATGGAAGCACTCTAGACAAATTACAACAACAAACATAGCAAGCAATATTCAAGGGAAAGACAGAAAAATCAACACTAAGATTTTAACGTGAGAAAAATCTTTCAATGCTAGAAATACAAAAAAATCACGAGTCGGTAAAACTTTCCACTATCACCAAATCAAACATACATGAAGTCTCACAAGTTACAATTGCAGAATACAACAATACAACTCTTCTAGATCATCAAATGGTCACCAACAATGACGCAAAGACATCAACACGTTGAAATCAACAAAGAAGAGTTCAAGAATATCATCATCAGAAAATGACCTCTGTTCACGAATTTTCTGGTACTGATCCAGAGCTCTGTTTGACAATCCGACCGCAAGAAATGGGGCACAATGAGTGAGGAAGCTGCAAATGAAATTTCAGCTCAATTGGATAAAATGTAACAATTGGATTTTCAAAACAACTAGACTGGTTTCTGCATAATCCTGGTGCAAACAATAACACTTTACGAACATTTTGCAACCGATACAGACATTTTCTGAATGATCCAACCGTACAAATCGAAGAAAAATGAGTGTGGATTCTCCATCTAAAGTTTTAGACCGATCCAACGGTGAAAAAAGAGATCAAACTGCTTCAAGACTGTTGTTGTGTCAAAAATCGAAAAAATGCTCTCAATCTCTCTCACTTTCTAAAATGGTTGCACACACACTCTAACACCACTCTCTCCTTTACCCTAATTTGATGCAAGATGAGAAAAGAAATTTGGGCCTAACTTTCAAGAGACACTTCATAGGTTTGGGCCTCACTAGTAAAGAAATGACCCAACAAATCTCCCCCTTCTCGAATAGGTGGAGACCCTCGTCAATCCAGCGATTAAATAACATGTTTCGTACTTCTCTCTAGACAAAGCCTTTGTCATCATATCAGCAGCACCATTATCATCAGAGTGAACTTTCTCCAATTTCGTTAACTTGAAATTCAACACCTCTCGTATCCAATGATACCTAACATCAATATGCCTAGATCTTGCATGGAACGTAGCATTCTTATAAAGATGAATCGCAATTTGACTGTCACAGAACAACACATAACGGTCTTGCTTGAAACCAAACTCCAAAAGAAAATTTTTCATCCACAACAACTCTTTACAAGCTTCAGTTGTTGCAATGAACTCAACCTCTATGGTAGAAAGTACAACACACTTTTGTAGCTTTGATTGTCGTGAAATAGCTCCCCTTGCAAACTTGGCCATGTAACCTGAGGTAGACTTTCAAGAACCAATATCTCCTGTTGTAACACCCCGACTTTTATTAAGTTCTAATTAAGTGAAATTAAGAGTAATTGACCTTAGTTAGAAATTTAATTGAGTTGGAGTGGATAAGTTTCTCCTTAATAAACCTTTATGTGTTGTATGTGTTTGAATTGTATGTATTTATATGTTATATTTAATGTTTTAATGATGCATGAGGGTAGAAATGATGTATGTATGAGTATGGCACGAGTTGGGATGTTTTAGAAGTGTTTTGGGGCAATTTTACAGCCCAGTAATCGATTACCACGGGCTGGTAATCGATTACACTGCACAAATTTACGAATCTGTGCATTTTTACAGACTGTAATCGATTACAGATTCGTGTAATCGATTACTGTAACACCCTACTAGATAGCCCTTAACGCTTAAGTCATTTTAGGCCATTTCATAAGGGTTACCTCCTGTTATCATGTTTTATCTTTTAATTTAAAATATAATACGCGGAAAATAGGCGGAAGTAGATATTTCGTAAACATTCGCGGAATAGAAAATAAGGGCTTTGCGCGTAAATACAACGAACATGAAATAAATACCTCGTCATATAAATAACTCCCATCAAGTAACAAACATGAAATAAATACTAGGTCTCACCCCATAAGCCAAAAACTGTGACCTATGATACTCCACCATAAATACGAGTAAATAAATAGCTGCCGGCTAACAAAGGTCCGGACTCAGAAAACATAATAAATGAATAAACGTAGCGGAAGCATAAAGATCATAACATCTGATAAGGAAATAAAACATGTCTCTGATATCTAAGGAACTATATCATAAACTATGTTTGCACGGGCTCCTCGTGTGCTCCGACATCCTGCTCTGTCTGCTCCTCTAAAAGGTGGGAAAAACATGGGGTGAGTACCGGAAGTAACTCAGTAGGGGAGTCGCTCCGGGTTTATTAATAAAATCGGTGTAGCATGAATGAATTCAATTTCAGTTATAAGTTCTAAAATCATCTTTCCCGGAACGACTTACCTATGTGCCTCTTGTTCATTTTACATCTTATATACGTCATACATAATTATATCATTCATGTGTGTGCTCTACGTGCCATCTAGTCATATAGGGAAAACTTAACCATACATCATACTACGTTTACTTAAGCTTTACTGTACTGTACTCTCTTAACATTTTAACTCTTTATATATCTTATGGCCTATCCACCCTCCTGTAACCTCCGCTGCACCGACTCCTAGGCATGAGCTCATCCTAATGAAAGGGGGAAAATGGGGATATTCACAACCTGCAAGTGAAGGACCTGTAGCGCCGAGGATGCCAACCCCCTCCTACAGCCTCTCAATCACAAGCCGAAGGCTACTATGTATTCTTGCGCCACCCAGTGACGTCTTTCTTATCTACGCGCCACCCGGTGACGTCTTAAACAATGTTTATGCGCCACCCCATGACGTCTTAACAATATACATGCGCCACCCAGTGACGTCTTAGTTCACAACACAACATACACATACACATACAACACATAATCCATATAAACATCTTATTAAAATCATGTATCTCATGCAATCAACTCATATCAACATATCATCATCCAAACAGCATCTAAACTCGCATACAAACCATAATTAACTCATACATATCATCTATACTGGTTGTAGAACGCATTATGTAACACCCCGACTTTTATTAAGTCCTAATTAAGTGAGATTAAGGGTAATTGACCTTGGTTAGGATTTAATTAAGTTTGGGTGGACAAGTTTCCTTTAGTAAATCATTATATGTTATGTGATCTAAGTATATGTATATGTGTTATATGATTTATGTGTGTGTGTTCATCATGTGCTATGTGATTTAGGTGTATGTTCATGTGTATTCATTTTATGTTGGGTGATTTAGGTGCACATATGTGTTTTAATTGATGTTTAGATGATGCATGATGTAAGGAATGATGTATGGATGTTTATAGCACTAGTTAGGACATTTTTGAGGTGCTTTGAGGCTATTTGGTAGCCTTGTAATCAATTACCACCCCGTGGTAATCGATTACAGCCCTTTGGTCTTCATATCTGGGCATTTTTGCTGTCGGTAATCTATTACATCCTGTCTGTAATCGATTACGGACATCCTGTCTGTAATCGATTACCGTAATCGATTACCATTTCGTGGTAATCGATTACGACGTGCGCAGAGTGCGTTTTTAGTACGTTTTAAGTGTCGTTAGGGCCCCACGATGACTCTAAACCATATATAACCGAGCCACCACTTGAGAAACCCTAAATCCCTATTTCAGAAACACTCCAAACACTCTCTCTAACCCTTGTGCCTCCATTGTTCTTTCTCTCTCTCTCTTAAGAACTCAAAGCCATAGCCATTCCAAACCCCCAAACTCATATCAAACCTTACTCGATCACAAAACAAATTACATATTCTTAATCCTCTCATCAAATAGAACCTTTCTACCGATTGCAATTCTTGAAAAGGAGCCATCTTTGTATTCATACCGTTCGTGGGGCTAGTGAGAGAAAGTGAGAACATGTTCTACGTCGGGAAAGGGTATCTCTACGCATTACATAGGAAGTCTACAAGAGGTAGGGGTTTTAGGCATTCTTTATTCTCTGTAATTTCATGCTTGATGATGTGTTTTGATGAGATTTTTGTTGTTGTTCGTTTTTCCCATTAGGGTTCATGAAAGGGTTATGTCTTACGAAATTAATTTCAAAGGAAAGGGATTTGATCAATTGAAAAGTGTTTCTAATCATGTTTTATCAATGAGTTTTCATGAACCTATGTTTTCTATTGATTGGGATGATTCTAGATTAAAGTTTTAGCCATTGGCTTGTGAAAAACGTGTTTTAGAAACTCTAGAATCTGAGTTTTCGCGTTCGTAATCGATTACAAGAGGCTCGTAATCGATTACGAGCTGAGAATTTCCAATCGCGAGAAAACATGGCTCTCTGGTAATCGATTAACAGGTCTGTGTAATCGATTACTGTAATCGATTACAGCCCCGTTGTAATCGATTACAGCACTGCAGATTTTACGAAAATTAACTGTTTTGACCCTTTATGCTCCCTAATGCGTTCTACGACTTGTATAAGTGTTATATATGATTTATGCATGATTTATATATGATTATATGAGATGTAATATATGTTTATATGTTATTATAATATAAAAGTACGATTATATGATAATATATGTTATGTACGTATGATTCTTGTATGTTCATTATGTAATGTTATGAGTTGTTTATATGTTTAAATGCTATGATGTAATGTT
Source organism: Aeschynomene evenia (assembly GCA_013621005.1). Classification (NCBI taxonomy): domain Eukaryota; kingdom Viridiplantae; phylum Streptophyta; class Magnoliopsida; order Fabales; family Fabaceae; genus Aeschynomene; species Aeschynomene evenia. The sequence goes on along the minus strand of CM024264.1, from coordinate 9,628,198 downwards.
AAGTGATGATATTATGATATAATGCGATGTATGTGATAAAGATGTAATGAAAGGTTAAAGTAATGCAATGTAGCCTTCAGTCACTAACGGAGTAGGTAAAGGAGGGATAAGGCCTCGATCGCCGACTTCGTTGGTAAAGGAAGGTGAAATCACGTAAATGCAAAGTTAAAGTAAAACACTGTAGCCTTTGGTAGCTAGTGGAGTTAGTATGGGAGGGATGTAAACCTCGGTCACTGACTGCATTAGCAAGGGAAGGTGAAACACCCCCTCTTCCCGTTTATGTTAGGATGAGCTCATACCTAGGGAACCGATGATGTGGAGGATATGTACAGGAGGGTGGTAGGCCAAACAATGTTAATGCAAGATTAAAGTTTAAGAGAGCTAAAGTTATATACAGAGTGTCATGACATGTTCTTTTCCTTATTGATATTTAGAAGCACATAATACACTACACAGAGATCTTTAATTATGATATGTTATATGTAATAAATAAAATGGACAAGACGCACTTAGGTAAGACGTTCCGGGAAAAGATTGTTTCAAACTTATATCAGAAATGAACTCATTCATACTTCACTTATTTCATAATTAAACCCGGGGCGGCTTCCTCTACAGAGATACATTATGTACTCACCCTATGTTTTCCCCCCACCTTTTAGAGGATTTGATCGAGCAGGATGTCGGAGCACACGAGTGTTAATGTAAACCCTCATTTGGTTTTGATAATAACAAAACTAATGTAACTTTAGTTTGAGAAGCTTCAGTGGATGTGTTGGTATAGATCAGAAGATTGATGTAATAGATAAACCACTGTTAGTATTGTATATATGCTTCTAGAGCTTTAAAGTGTAATGTTTGTATTTTATATGAGAAGCATGGTATAGGATTAGTGTTGTAATAGGTTATATAATGTATAATCTTGTAATACACACTAGAGAAATGTGCAATAAGTAGTTCAGAAGCTTCCGGGGAAGATCAGAAGCTTCAGAAACTGGTTTGAGAAGAATCACAATTAAAGAAGCCAAAGTCAGAAGATTGGAATTCTGAGAAGAATGCAGAACTGTGGTGTGTGTTGAAACAGTTCTGAATTGATACTTCTGAAACTTCAGAAGCATGCGCAGAAAATTAAAATGCTGAAGTTAAATGTGTTTTAAATCTGAGTTAGTTATAATGTATTTTTAATTAGCACATGGTTTAATTGGGAGGTTAGTTAATTGTAATAGTTAGCTAATTAGTTTCCCCCCAAAAAGTTGTTATTTGTAATTTTGAAATGAGTCCTCTATAAAAAGGGTATCTCAAGTTGTAAATTGCAAGAGAGACAATAGACACACAAGAGAAAAAAGATCATACGCTCCTAGAGAGAGAAAAAGAAAAACGCAAGGTGCTGTGCAAGAAAATTCTCCAAGATAGGAAAAATCTGAGAGAAAAGAAAAGAGAAATGGGAAGATAGAATGCTTTCAAGATAGATGCAGAAGTATTACTTCTGATGCGATTTGAGAAGAAACAAGAATTCTGATTCAAGCTTAATGAGCTTGAGATTGAAGATACCAAATTTCTGAAATCAACTCTCAACAATTGGGTCACAAGAAAGAGGGTCAAGAACAAGATTGCTGAAAAATCCTTGAGGGGATATCAAGGTGGAAAGTCTTCTTGTAGGGTACATCCTAGGAGCAAGAATCTTTCTAGAGGGGATATCTAGAGAGTGTCGAACCTGAGAAGGTTGAAAAATATATCAGATTGATTGTAATTGTTGTTCAAGAACTCTTGTCTAGTGGAACTCAATCGGTTGAAGATTGAAGAACTGGATGTAGGCTCATTAATGGCCGAACCAGTATAAATTGGTTTAATCTTCTTACCCTTAATTCTTGCATTCATACATATTAGATCTTGCATTCATAAAATTGTTTGGTTGTGATTTAATAATTCTGAAATCTGAAACAGAACTAGAATTGCAGAATTCAGAAGCATGCTTGTTTGGGTTTGAAATTTAAAGATTTGGTTGAATAATTGTTGTTGTGATTAAAATCAATTGGTATATTAATTCTTGATGTGTTAACAAGTTTAAAACATATTGAATTAAGAAAAGAAACAAGAACTGAGATTGATTTAGAAAAGATTAAGAAAACAGAGTCAGAAGCATTGTGTTCTTGGTCTTGATAAATCTGAAATTGTTGAATCTGTGACTGATACTTTTGACATAATTCTGATATTGATTTTTACATGTTTTAAGTGTTTTAAAGGTTTGAATCATATGTTTGCATGTTTATTTAAGTCTTGATTGATTGATTTGATCATCTTGACATTAAAGAATCGATTTTGAGAAGTCAGAAGATTGAGACATAGTCGCTGCAGAATTCAGAAGGTTGAGAATTCTGAATCTTCTGAGTTCAGAAGATTGATTTTTATGAATCTGTTATTGGTGTTATTGATAATTCTGAAGTTGATATTAATAATCTGATATTGTCATTTTAATTGAAATTAATTCAGTGATTTGATATATCTGTGTAAAGTCAGAAGCTTGATGCAAAAGTGATTTGAATTAATTGGTTGTGTTAATCCGCTGCATATACTTTGAGAAACTTTATTTCTTGTGTTTGATTTTATATTTCTGACTTGAAACTAATTCTTGACAAGTTGAGAAGCTTGATCATATTTTGAAAGTGCAGAAGTTTTAATATACAAGAAAAAGTTTACAACCAATTCACCCCCCTTTTGGGTTGGAAAGCATAGCTTTAGAGATTCTCCAAAGAGACTCTCACACCATCAATTGGTATCCAGAGCTCCAGTTCTTTGCTGATTTCTATCAAGGAAATTCTTTAACAAGAATTAAGAGCAAGATCCAAAGGGAAAGCTATGACAAATCAAGCAAACTTTCAAGTCTCTGAAGGTCAATCAATAAATAGACCTCCATTGATCAATGGTACTGCCTATGCATATTGGAGGGACAAAATGCAATTATTCATTGAGTACAATAGTCTTGAATTATGGGAAATCATTCAAAATGAAGACAAGATTCCAGAAACTTCAAGAGTCTTACTTGATGGATCAATTGAAACCAAGCCTATTCCAAAAGCCGAATGGACAAGGGAGCAAAACGAAATGGTCAGGTTAAATTCTAAAGCTAAATATCTACTTATTTGTGCTTTAACTAAAAGTGAGTATGATAAGATCATTAGTTGTAGCTCAGCCAAAGAAATATGGGATAGATTAGCTTTGTTGCATGATGGTACTGATGGGGTTAAGGAAACTAAGATTGATATGCTTAGATCGAAATATGAACAATTTAAAATGGATGAAAATGAATCGATTGATAGCATGATAACTAGATTTCTTGGCATCATTAATCAATTAAGGGATCTGAACTATAACATGCCTAATTCTTAAATTGTTAGAAAAGTTTTAAGAAGCTTGCCTTCTAGATGGTTGCCGAAGGTAACAACAATCTCAGAAGCTAAGGATCTCAAAACTTTAAAGTTTGATGCTTTAATTGGATCATTAAATGTGCATGAAATAGAATTGCAAAATATTGCTAGCACTAACCATTTCAGGGACAATACGGCATTGAAAGTGTCCAAGAAAAAGAAGAAGAAAAAAGACATTGATAATGAGGTCAGATTCAGAATCTGATTCGGATCTTGATTCCTCTGAAGATGACTTTGAAATTGATCCGGAACAAGTGGCATTGTTGATCAAAAAATTCAGAAGAATGTTTAGAAAGGGGAGTTCGAGTAAGAAGAATTCATACTCTTTCAAGAAAGACAAAAACAAATCGGATCAAGTCACTTGCTATCATTGCAATGAGAAGGGGCACATTAAACCGGAATGTCCAAAGCTTAAAGATGCATCTTCCAAAAATAAAGGAAAGAAGAAGGCGTATAAAGCAACCTTGAGTGATGAGGATAATTCTGATGTGGATGAGATTGAAGTCTCGAACATGTGTTTCATGGCCGAATTTGTTTCAGAAGATTCGGATACCTCAGAAGCTTTGCATTTCGAATCTGAAATCTCAGAAGATAGGATTTCAGAAGATAGAGATGAGAAGGATCAGAGGCTGAGATGCTTCATGGCCGATTACAACTCAGAAACTGATGCCTCTGACTTTGAAGAGGATGAGGTAACATTCGAGGAACTCATGTCAAATTTCAATTCATTATTACATATTTATGAGAAGCTTCAGATCAATCATAAAAAAGTTTTGAAAAAATTCTCTGAAGTAAAGCATGATCTTGATTGTAAAAAACAAATCAACTCTAAGTTAATAATGGATCTGGAAAATTTCAGAAGCATTGAGTCAAAATCCAATATTGATTTTTCTAATGAAGAAAATGATTTGGAAAAATTAAGAAAAATTAATATGGATCTTGAGAGGGATTTAGAAAGGTTAAGAGAAGCTAATGATCTATTGATATTTGAAAAAATAGATTTGGAAAATGATATTAGCAATCTTAAGCATTCTAAAGACAAGTCAGAAGCTTCCGAAACTTCTGATAACTCAGATTCAGAAGCTAGCGATACTTCTGAAACTGATGCAGAAACTCAGAAGCTTGTTGATAAGTGCAATGATCTTTTTAAGACCAATATTCTCTTAAGAAATGATCTGTAAAAATTTGTGAATGGCACCAAAAATCTGGAAATGATTTTAGGATCACAAATTGCTTATTTTGACAAGAATGGTATTGGTTATGTTCCTAAAAACAATTTTGCCAAAGATAAAAAATCTTTTAAGAAAACCTTTAAGAGGGCAAAGTGTTTTTATTGTTCTAAAACCAATCATGCTTCTGATGCTTGTTGGCTTTATAAATCCAAGGGAAAGTATGATTCCAAAACCAAAAAGGACAAAGGTCAAGTAAGGTTTGCCGATGGTACATGTGCTAAGGTAAAAGGGATTGGTGATGTTGGTAAGACATCCAATCATGTTATTAGCAATGTGTTTTTGGTAGATAGGCTTACACATAATCTATTAAGTGTTAGTCAATTTTGTGACCTTAATCTAAATGTTCTTTTTGATAAGTACAAAGTTCAAGTCTATGACCCCACTAATAATTCTGTAAAATTCACAGCACATAGGATTGGCAACACATATGTTTTATACTTAGATGATTTAGATTCTCAAAATCTTAATTGTTTGCTGACTTTGGTTGATGATAAATGGCTTTGGCATAGAAAGCTAGGTCACATAAACATGAGATTAATTTCTAAAATATCATCTAAAGATCTTGTAAGAGGCTTACCTAAAATCCTCTATAACAAGGATAAGTCATGTGATGAATGTGAGAGAGGAAAACAAGTTAAAACCTCTTTCAAACATATTGCTGATGTTGCTACTAAAAGGCCTCTAGAGCTATTACATATGGATTTATTTGGTCCATCTAGAACTATTAGCCTAGGAGGAAAGAAATATGTGTATGTGATTGTTGATGATTTTTCAAGATTTTGTTGGACTTTCTTTCTAAGATCAAAGGATGAAACTTTTGAAAAATTCCGAGTATTTCTAAAAAGGGTTCAAAATGAAAAAGGGTACAAAGTCTCTACCATAAAGAGTGATAATGGAGGAGAGTTTGTAAACCATTCATTTAGAAGTCTTTGTGAAGATTCGGGTATATCTCACATTTTTTCTAATCCTAGAACTCCTCAACAAAATGGAGTAGTGGAAAGAAAGAATAGGAGTATACAAGAAATGGCAAGGACTATGATGTTAGAAAGAAACATAGCAAAGCATTTTTGGGCTGAAGCTGTAAATACATCTTGCTATATCCAAAATTGAGTGTTTATTAGGCCATTTCTCAAAAAGACACCTTATGAATTGTGGTTTAACAAAACACCAAATGTTTCCTACTTCCATGTTTTTGGTTGTGAATGTTTCATCTTAAACACAAAGGATAACTTGGATAAATTTGAAGCTAGGTCTGATGTTGGTATATTCTTAGGCTACTCTTTAAATTCTAAAGGTTATAGAGTTTATAATAAGAGGACTCTTACAATGGAAGAGTCTATACATGTAACATTCAAAGAGTATTCCAAAGATTTTGCAGATGTAGATGGAAGCAAGGATGATGCTTCTGAGAATATAATTTCAGAAGCATTAGAAGATGAAATTGAAGATCAAATTGCTGTCTTAAAAAGGTCAGATGCTTCTGGACAGAATTCAGGCGCTGCTGATGCTTCTGGGAAGTTTTCAGAAGCTTCTGGACAGATCGCAGATGCTTCTGATGCAGAGCTGCAGAACAGATCTGATGCTTCTGATCTCATTTTTACATCAGAAAATGCAAATTCAAATCAAGTAAATCATTTTTCAACCTCTCCTAATATTGTGGATACTTCTAGAGGTATGAATCGAGGTAAAAATGAATTAAAATATCTTGATCAAAATCTAATCATTGGTGAAACTTCACATGGTGTTTGTACTAGAAGATCATTTAATGCCTTTGTATCTCTAATAGAACCTGATAATGTTGCTGATGCATTAGTTGATAAGTTTTGGCTAGATGCTATGAGAGAGGAATTAGAACAATTTGAGAAAAATAAAGTGTGGTTCTTAGTAGAGAAGCCGAAAGGAAAAACTATCATAGGCACTAGATGGATCTTTAGAAACAAGTTAGATCAACATGGTGAAGTGGTAAGAAACAAGGCTAGATTAGTGGCTCAGGGATATACTCAGCAAGAGGGCATTGATTATGATGAGACATATGCTCCGGTTGCTAGGATAGAAGCCATTCGTATATTGCTATCTTTTGCTTGTTACAAAAACTTTATTTTGTATCAAATGGATGTTAAATCAGCCTTTTTAAATGGTTATATTTCTGAAGAAGTGTATGTCAAGCAACCCCCCGATTTTGAAAATGAAAAATATCCAAATCATGTTTTCAAACTAACCAAGGCTTTATATGGGTCGAAACAAGCTCCAAGAGCTTGGTATGAAAGACTAAGTGCTTTTTTGATGAAAAATGGTTTCAAAAGAGGCTTAGTGGATAGTACTTTGTTCACCCTACATAAAGATAAACATTTGTTAATTGTGCAAGTGTATGTGGATGATATCATTTTCGGTTCTACTAACCCAAGTCTTTGTGAGTATTTTTCTAAGTTGATGAAACAGGAATTTGAAATGAGCATGATGGGAGAACTCAGATTCTTCTTGGGACTTCAAATTCAACAACTTGAAAAGGGTATATTCATTCATCAATCTAAGTATTGTAATGAGTTATTGAAAAAATACAATATGCTAGATTGTAAGGCTATGACTACACCTATTCACCCCTTAGAATCACTTGAACATGATGAGAATGATGAGAATGTAAATGAATCCGAATATAGAGGCATGATAGGCTCTTTGCTTTACTCAACATCATCTAGACCCGATATTAAGTTTAATGTAAGATATTGTGCTAGATTTCAATCTAAACCAAAAACATCACACTTAGGATTAGTAAAAAGGGTGTTTAGATATCTTAAAGGTACTACTAATCTTGGTCATTTCTATGAGAAAGGAGATGTTTTTGATGTAGTAGGGTACACAGATTCTGATTTTGCTGGTGACAAAGTGGAAAGAAAGAGCACTTCGGGTGGATGTTGCCTCCTTGGTAATAAATTGGTAACTTGGACATGCAACAAGCAAGAAACAGTAGCATTATCTACGGCTGAGGCTGAATATGTGGCTGCTTCTTCTAATTGCAAGCAACTATTATGGATAAGAAACCAATTGGAGGATTATGATTTGAGGTACAAATCCTTACCTTTATTGTGTGATAGTACAAGTGCCATATGTATAGCAAAAAATCCAGTTTTACATTCTAGAACTAAACATATAGATATCAAACATCATTTCATTCGAGATCATGTGTTAAAGGGTGACATTGAATTGAAATTCATTGAAACTGAAAATAATTTGGCTGATATATTCACAAAACCACTAGCTGAAGATAGGTTTGTATATCTAAGAAAAAAACTCAACATTGTATCTATTTAACCTTTTTGATTATGACAAAAAGGAGGAGAATGATTAGATGTAATCTTTGTTCTTAATGGATGGATATAATCTTTCTCAAAAGCATTTGAGAGAGGGGGAGTTTATAGGTTCTGAACTGATAGTTTTGACTTTTTGAACTGATAGTTCTGACCTTTATAGCTGATGGTTCTGACTTGCAGTTTTGAAACTGATATTTCTGATTTTGGAACTGATATTTCTGACTTTTATGTTTAGAAATCGGATACCTCTGACTTGTATATCTGATAGTTCTGACTTTGTTTAAAGGTTAGGAAAAGATATATTCTTTATCTTATATGGATATGATATGTAGGGGGAGTTACATAAATCTGAAAGTGCTATATGCATTTCAAATCTGATATGATATATGCTATATTGTGTCAAAATTGAGATTGGTTCTGATACTTCTGAAAAGTTATTTGTGATACAATCTGATACTTCTGAAAATTCTTTTGAGATAGAATTTGATGCATTTAAAATTTGAAACTATTAAAATGTCATACTTCTGAAAATTCATTTGTGAAAATGATTTTGAAACTCTCATCAATACTTGTTTTCATTTTAAAAAATCTGAGAAAGTATTGAAAGATTACATGAGTTTTATCATCATCAAAAAGGGGGAGATTGTTAATGTAAATCCTCATTTGGTTTTGATAATAACAAAACTAATGTAACTTTAGTTTGAGAAGCTTCAGTGGATGTGTTGGTATAGATCAGAAGATTGATGTAATAGATAAACCACTGTTAGTATTGTATATATGCTTCTAGAGCTTTAAAGTGTAATGTTTGTATTTTATATGAGAAGCATGGTATAGGATTATGTCATGTAATAGGTTATATAATGTATAATCTTGTAATACACACTAGAGAAATGTGCAATAAGTAGTTCAGAAGCTTCCGGGGAAGATCAAAAGCTTCAGAAACTGGTTTGAGAAGAATCGCAATTAAAGAAGCCAAAGTCAGAAAATTGGAATTCTGAGAAGAATGCAGAACTGTGGTGTGTGTTGAAACAGTTCTGAATTGATACTTCTGAAACTTCAGAAATATGCGCAGAAAATTAAAATGCTGAAGTTAAATGTGTTTTAAATTTGAGTTAGTTATAATGTATTTTTAATTAGCACATGGTTTAATTAGGAGGTTAGTTAATTGTAATAGTTAGCTAATTAGTTTCCCCCCAAAAAGTTGTTATTTGTAATTTTGAAATGAGTTTTCTATAAAAAGGGGATCTCAAGTTGTAAATTACAAGAGAGACAATAGACACACAAGAGAAAAAAGATCATACGCTCCTAGAGAGAGAAAAAGAAAAACGCAAGGTGCTGTGCAAGAAAATTCTCCAAGATAGGAAAAATCTGAGAGAAAAGAAAAGAGAAATGAGAAGATAGAATGCTTTCAAGATAGATGCAGAAGTATTACTTCTGATGCGATTTGAGAAGAAACAAGAATTCTGATTCAAGCTTAATGAGCTTGAGATTGAAGATACCAAATTTCTGAAATCAACTCTCAACAATTGGGTCACAAGAAAGAGGGTCAAGAACAAGATTGCTGAAAAATCCTTGAGGGGATATCAAGGTGGAAAGTCTTCTTGGAGGGTACATCCTAGGAGCAAGAATCTTTCTAGAGGGGATATCTAGAGAGTGTCGAACCTGAGAAAGTTGAAAAATATATCAGATTGATTGTAATTGTTGTTCAAGAACTCTTGTCTAGTGGAACTCAATCGGTTGAAGATTGAAGAACTGGATGTAGGCTCATTAATGGCCGAACCAGTATAAATTGGTTTAATCTTCTTACCCTTAATTCTTGCATTCATACATATTAGATCTTGCATTCATAAAATTGTTTGGTTGTGATTTAATAATTCTGAAATCTGAAACAGAACTAGAATTGCAGAATTCAGAAGCATGCTTGTTTGGGTTTGAAATTTAAAGATTTGATTGAATAATTGTTGTTGTGATTAAAATCAATTGGTATATTAATTCTTGATGTGTTAACAAGTTTAAAACATATTGAATTAATAAAAGAAACCAGAACTGAGATTGATTTAGAAAAGATTAAGAAAACAGAGTCAGAAGCATTGTGTTCTTGGTCTTGATAAATCTGAAATTGTTGAATCTGTGACTGATACTTTTGACATAATTCTGATATTGATTTTTACATGTTTTAAGTGTTTTAAAGGTTTGAATCATATGTTTGCATGTTGATTTAAGTCTTGATTGATTGATTTGATCATCTTGACATTAAATAATCGATTTTGAGAAGTCAGAAGATTGAGACATAGTCGCTGCAGAATTCAGAAGGTTGAGAATTCTGAATCTGTTTCTGAATCTTCTGAGTTCAGAAGATTGATTTTTCTGAATCTGTTATTGGTGTTATTGATAATTCTGAAGTTGATATTAATAATCTGATATTGTCATTTTAATTGAAATTAATTCAGTGATTTGATATATCTTTGAAAAGTCAAAAGCTTGATGCAAAAGTGATTTGAATTAATTGGTTGTGTTAATCCGCTGCATATACTTTGAGAAACTTTATTTCTTGTGTTTGATTTTATATTTCTGACTTGAAACTAATTCTTGACAAGTTGAGAAGCTTGATCATATTTTGAAAGTGCAGAAGTTTTAATATACAAGAAAAAGTTTAGAACCAATTCACCCCCCCTCTCTTGGGTTGGAAAGCATAGCTTTAGAGATTCTCCAAAGAGACTCTCACACCATACACGAGGAGACCGCACAGGCTTAGTTTATGATTTAGTTCCTCAGATATCAGAGACATGTTTTATTCCTTTATGCAGATGTTATGATTTTATGCTTTCGCTATATTTATTTAGTTATGTTTTCAGAGACCGGACCGATGTTAGCCGGCAACTATTTATTTTAATTGTATTTATTGTGGAGTCTCATGGGTCTCAGTTTTAGGCTCATGAGATAACACCTATTACTATTTATTTTCTTGGTTGTATGCTTGGGGAGATTGTGTTTGTTTATTTCATTTATTTAATGAGGTATTATCCAGACCATATTATGTGTTCTATATATTATCGCTATATTATATGCAAGGCCCTTATGTTTATATTCCGCGAATGATATACGAAAAATTCTCCCATGTATTTTCCGCGTATACGTATTTTAAATATAAAGATAAAACGTGATAACAGGAGGTAACCCTTATGAAATGGCCTAACATGACTTAAGCATTAAGGGCTATCTAGTAGGGTGTTACATTTTGGTATCAGAGCAGGTCTATCCTACAGGTCTTGGGGTAATGGACCTGTTATGCTATTATGGCATGTACGGTAGTTATGTCATGCATATAACCTCTTATGTGTCTTAGTTATGTGTTGAGGTGCATGATCGTTTTGCTAGACTGTCAGAGTAATTGTGCATACTTAGCATTGATATGGAGCCTGATCAACTCGATGTTCATTTTTTTGTGTGCACAGGGATATGGCACCTAGCAGACGTAATAGGGACGAAGCTGACGACCATGAGGAGAATGGGAAAGGAAGTGGGGATTCGTCAGAGGCATTCATGGAGATGGCACGGGCTATGAACATGATGGTAGACCACATGACCCGGCAGCACACTACTCATCCGACCGCGCCACCTGCGGGTAATGGCAGCTCCTACTTCGCTTACTTCAAGAGGGCCAATCCCTCTCTTTTTCTTGGCACTACGGATCCTTCAGTAGCCGAGGATTGGCTGAGGGGTATCGAGGACATCTTTACAGTGGTCCAGTGCACAGAGGTGCAGAAGACGCAGCTGGCCACCTTCATGCTGCAGATGGAGGCACGTTCCTGGTAGAACGATGCTCGTCGTGCTTCTGATGCAGCGGGTGTAGCTATCACATGTGACATGTTTAAGGACATGTTCTATGAGAAGTACTTCCCTGAGATTGTTCGCCAAGATAAGGAAACAGAGTTCCTTGATCTCCGCCAGGGCACTATGACTATCCCTGAGTACATCGCCATGTTCGAGGAACTCATTCGATTTTCAGAGATCTACCAGGAAAACCCGAAGAAGAGCTGGAAGTGCATGAAGTTCTGTGCTGGGCTTAACCAAGACATCAAGAGGATGGTGAAGCATATGAAGATTAAAGACTACAGTGATATGGTGGACACCTGCAGGATAGTAGAGGAGACGAGCCGTCCAGTGGCTCCACAGAGGGTCGAGACTCAGAGGAGGGGTGCGGCACCTCAGCAGACTAGCCACCCCGCCCCTGCTCGGTATCAGCCATATGGCCAGCCACCTAGGACCCAGTCTCAGCCTCGACCACAGCAGCAGCAGCAACGCCCAGCACCAGCGGTACCCCAGGCGTTGCTCGCCCCACCATGATGTGCCACTTGTGGCAAGGGCCACATCGGAGAGTGTCTCTTTGGGAAGAATGTTTGTTATCGTTGCGGTAAGCCGGGTCACCTAGCCAGAGAATGCAAAGGTCTACAATCATCTTCCTCTAGGGCACAACATCAGGGACGAGTTTTCACTGTCAGTGCAGAGGGTGCAGAGCGGTCAGACAATCTTATCAGGGGTAAGCCTTTTGTTTTGAGTATGTGGCTTATATGCAGTTTGATCTTGTCTGTTACGGTGATGACTAGCCTTGATCATCATTGTTTGGAACCCATTTAGTACGTGAGTACGGTGGGAATTGTGTGCTGTATGTCTAGGCTTGAAGCCGAGCTACTTGTAGTTTTGTTAAGGTCTAGTTGAGGTGGGTTAAGGATAGTCGACCTTAGTTAAAAGTCGACTGCCTTGGCTAGTTAACCACGTATGGTTGCTCATCTCTGGTTGATCTTGACCTCCATATGTTTTCCTCTGTGATAATCACACCCTTGTTTTGTTTACAAAACGAAGAGAAGAGTGTTTTTGAAAACAATTTTACATGCGAACTAAAGGTCTGTTTCCAGACTTGTTTTCCGCTCATGTTTTCAAAAGAAAGTTTTGTAGAACGTTTTCAATAAACAAGAGTGTTTTCACTTCGACATCTTTCACAGCCTCGATGGGATTATCCTTAGGGAAGTTTTTACCCCTTTAAGTTGGACCCTTTCACCTTTATTAGGTTTCCGTCACGGCCAACCACCAGACACGTTTGTTGACCATGTTATGTCCCACTCCTAATGCTTTCAGTATAGAAGGAAACCTTGCCTATCCACACCGTTTGCACGACCTTGGAGAGAGACCACACTCCCTATATATATAGCCTACATCTTCTTAGAAAACGCTTCGATTACCCACATATGCACCCACGCAAACCCTACCACTACAAGCCACCACATATGTTACAACTCTACCGAACCTCAGGATCCGTTAGTCTCCCAAACACCACATGCCGTTAGTGAGACCTAATAGAATCCTTGAGAAGCCATGTGAGAGTTAGTCTACCGTACCCCATCATGAGCACATTCCTCATAGTGGCTTGGGATGTACGTCGGAGATGTTTAAACCTCTTCTTTTGTTTTTGTTTTCAAGTGATTGGAAAAGTTTATTAAAATGATGTTTTGTTTTCAACTTGGGTTTTAGAAAAAGATTCCATACCCCATCGACCTTAAGGTACGAAGTTCCTTAAGGCTCTTTTGCAAATCGTTTAGTTGCGAACTTGAAAATCGTTTTTGCTTTGTTTGAAAATACCTTGGGGATCTCTTACTGTGTCAGTTGTGATTATGAGTCGTAGGGTCCAATGTGTTTTTCCTGGTTTCTGTGGTTATTAAGATCATGTGTTTGTGCATGGGTAGATGATTTCTAAATAACGGTATGATATAAGTTGAGAGAAGTTTTCGAAAGTGATTTCTTTTATGTCTGTGAAAACGTATATGATTAGAGGCCATAGGAGTACAGACAACATGTTTTCGTTAGAGTGTATGTGAGAGACCTTAAATCTATTTTGGGAGCATAGAATTGCCTTTGATCGCAATTAAAAAGGGTTTTGAGCTTAATGTTTAGTTTTGAAAATGAAGTAAACGTGTTTTGAACAACTAGGAATTTGGGAAATTAATTTGGGTTTTCGAAAATTCCTAAGATGATGTTTTGGAAATAAAGACGAAGCTTTTCAAGGAAAACACTGTTATTGAATCGTGTCTTTATCTTGGAAAATGTATTTCGGTTGTCTTTACGTTTATACAACAGATGTTTTGTTTCTTAAGCTTGTTTTTCGCATGACCTGTTCATTCGGGTTATATGCTTGTATGTGGACCTTCCCTCGAGTCTCAGCGAGGGTAGGAGCTGTTTTGTCTGGTGTTATTCTTGTGCTAGAAGTGTCGAATTTCGAGGACGAAATTCTTTTTAAGGAGGGGAGAAATGTAACACCCCGACTTTTATTAAGTCCTATTTAAGTGAGATTAAGGGTAATTGACCTTGGTTAGGATTTAATTAAGTTTGGGTGGACAAGTTTCCTTTAGTAAATCATTATATGTTATGTGATCTAAGTATATGTATATGTGTTATATGATTTATGTGTGTGTGTTCATCATGTGCTATGTGATTTAGGTGTATGTTCATGTGTATTCATTTTATGTTGGGTGATTTAGGTGCACATATGTGTTTTAATTGATGTTTAGATGATGCATGATGTAAGGAATGATGCATGGATGTTTATAGCACTAGTTGGGACGTTTTTGAGGTGCTTTGAGGCTATTTGGTAGCCTTGTAATCGATTACCACGGGATGATAATCGATTACAGCCCTTTGGTCTTCATATCTGGGCATTTTTGCTGTCGGTAATCTATTACATCCTGTCTGTAATCGATTACCGTAATCGATTACATCCTGTCTGTAATCGATTACCGTAATCGATTACATCCTGTCTGTAATCGATTACCATTTCGTGGTAATCGATTACGACGTGCGCAGAGTGCGTTTTTAGTACATTTTAAGTGTCGTTCGGGCCCCACGATGACTCTAAACCATATATAACCGAGCCACCACTTGAGAAACCCTAAATCCCTATTTCAGAAACACTCCAAACACTCTCTCTAACCCTTGTGCCTCCATTGTTCTTTCTCTCTCTCTTAAGAACTCAAAGCCATAGCCATTCCAAACCCCCAAACTCATATCAAACCTTACTCGATCACAAAACAAATTACATATTCTTAATCCTCTCATCAAATAGAACCTTTCTACCGATTGCAATTCTTGAAAAGGAGTCATCTTTGTATTCCTACCGTTAGTGGGGCTAGTGAGAGAAAGTGAGAACGTGTTCTACGTCGGGAAAGGGTGTCTCTACGCATTACATAGGAAGTCTACAAGAGGTAGGGGTTTTAGGCATTATTTATTCTCTGTAATTTCATGATTGATGATGTGTTTTGATGAAATTTTTGTTGTTGTTCGTTTTTCCCATTAGGGTTCATGAAAGGGTTATGTCTTACGAAATTAATTTCAAAGGAAAGGGGTTTTATCAATTGAAAAATGTTTCAAATCATGTTTTATCAATGAGTTTTCATGAACCTATGTTTTCTATTGATTGGGATGATTCTAGATTAAAGTTTTAGCCATTGGCTTGTGAAAAACGTGTTTTAGAAACTCTAGAATCTGAGTTTTCGCGTTCGTAATCGATTACAAGAGGCTCGTAATCGATTACGAGCTGAGAATTTCCAATCGCGAGAAAACATGGCTCTCTGGTAATCGATTAACAGGTCTGTGTAATCGATTACTGTAATCGATTACAGCCCCGTTGTAATCGATTACAGCACTGCAGATTTTACGAAAATTAACTGTTTTGACCCTTTATGCTCCCTAATGCGTTTTACGACTTGTATAAGTGTTATATATGATTTATGCATGATTTATATATGATTATATGAGATGTAATATATGTTTATATGTTATTATAATATAAAAGTACGATTATATGATAATATATGTTATGTACGTATGATTCGTGTATGTTCATTATTAATGTTATGAGTTGTTTATATGTTTAAATGTTATGATGTAATGTTAAGTGATGATATTATGATATAATGCGATGTATGTGATAAAGATGTAATGAAAGGTTAAAGTAATGTAATGTAGCCTTCGGTCACTAACGGAGTAGGTAAGGGAGGGATAAGGCCTCGGTCGCCGACTTCGTTGGTAAAGGAAGGTGAAATCACGTAAATGCAAAGTTAAAGTAAAACACTGTAGCCTTCGGTAGCTAGTGGAGTTAGTAAGGGAGGGATGGCAACCTCGGTCACTGACTGCATTAGCAAGGGAAGGTGAAAGACCCCCTCTTCCCGTTTATGTTAGGATGAGCTCATACCTAGGGAACCGATGATGTGGAGGATATGTACAGGAGGGTGGTAGGCCAAACAATGTTAATGTAAGATTAAAGTTTAAGAGAGCTAAAGTTATATACAGAGTGTCATGACATGTTCTTTTCCTTATTGATATTTAGAAGCACATAGTACACTACACATAGATCTTTAATTATGATATGTTATATGTAATAAATAAAATGGACAAGACGCACTTAGGTAAGACGTTCCGGGAAAAGATTGTTTCAAACTTATATCAGAAATGAACTCATTCATACTTCACTTATTTCATAATTAAACTCGGGCGGCTTCCTCTACTGAGATACATTATGTACTCACCCTATGTTTTCCCCCCACCTTTTAGAGTATTTGATCGAGCAGGATGTCGGAGCACACGACGAGACCGCACAGGCTTAGTTTATGATTTAGTTCCTCAGATATCAGAGACATGTTTTATTCCTTTATGCAGATGTTATGATTTTATGCTTCCGCTATATTTATTTAGTTATGTTTTCAGAGACCGGACCGATGTTAGCCGGCAACTATTTATTTTAATTGTATTTATTGTGGAGTCTCATGAGTCTCAATTTTAGGCTCATGAGATAACACCTATTACTATTTACTTTCTTGGTTGTATGCTTGGGGAGATTGTGTTTGTTTATTTCATTTATTTAATGAGGTATTATCCAGACCATATTATGTGTTCTGTATAATATCGCTATATTATACGCAAGGCCCTTATGTTTATATTTCGCGAATGATTTACGAAAAATTCTCCCATGTATTTTCCGCGTATACGTATTTTAAATATAAAGATAAAACATGATAACAGGAGGTAACCCTTATGAAATGGCCTAACATGACTTAAGCATTAAGGGCTATCTAGTAGGGTGTTACACATTAGGGTGCATAAAGGGTCAAAACAGTTCATTTTCGCACTAACAGCACTGTCGTAATCGATTACACGGGCTGGTAATCGATTACTGTAATCGATTACGCAGCTCTGTAATCGATTACTAGAGAACAACGTTTTCTCGCGATTGGGATTTTAGGCATCGTAATCGATTACGAAGTCGTAAAATACGATTCTTGGGTTTCCAAAACACGCTTTTCAATAGCCATTGGCCAAAATATGAACCTAACATCGTCCCAATCGATAGAAAACATTGTCATACCAATGTCAAACATAAAAACATGTTTAGAACACTTTTCAATTCACAAAAACCCTTTCTCTTTCAAAACATCATCAATTCATCAACATACATGCAATTATATGACATTTAGAATGCCTAACCCCTACCTCTTGAAGAAACTCAAATAAAAACGTAGAAACGATCCTTCCCCGGTGAAACCATCGTTCTAGCTTTCTTTCTCTAGACCCAAGAACGGTGCGGTAAAGAATATGAATCCTATTGATGAATAGCAATCGGTAGAAGGGTGTATCTTTGTGTGAGGATTACAAATATGTGATCGGTTTCGTGAACGGGTAAGGTTTGATGTGAGTTTCGCGATTTGGAATGGTTATGCCTTTGAGTTCTTGAGAGAGAGAAAAAACAATGGAGGCACAAGGATTAGAAGGAGTGTTTGTAGTGTTTTTGAAGTGAGGATTAGGGTTTCTGATGTGGTGGCTTGGTTATATATGGTTTAGAGTCACCGTAGGGCCCGAACGACACTCAAAACGTACTAAAAGCGCACTCTGCGCACGTCGTAATTGATTACCACGAAATGGTAATCGATTACGGTAATTGATTACAGACAGGATGTAATCAATTACGATAATAGATTACAGACAGGATGTAATCGATTACGGTAATTGATTACAGACAAGATGTAATAGATTACCGACAACAAAAATGCCCAGATATGAAAACCAAAGGGCTGTAATCGATTACCATCCCGTGGTAATCAATTATAAGGCTACCAAATAGCCTCAAAGCACCTCAAAAACGTCTCAACTCGTGCTATAAACATCCATACATCATGCATCATCTAAACATCAATTAAAACATATATATGCACCTAAATCACCCAACATAAAATGAATACACATGAACATACATCTAAATCACATAGCACATGATGAACACACACATAAATCATATAACACATATACATACACTTAGATCACATAACACATATTAAACATATATATATATATATATATATATATATCACCTAACACGTAATGATTATTAGAAGAAACTTATCCACTCAAACCTAATTAAATCCTAACCAAGGTCAATTACCCTTAATCTCACTTAATTAGGACTTAATGAAAGTCGGGGTGTTACATTTCTCCCCTCAAAAAGAATTTCGTCCTCGAAATTCGACACTACTATTACATCAAAGACAAAAGATGAATCCTATTGATGAATTGCAATCGGTAGAAGGGTGTATCTTTGTGTGAGGATTACAAATATGTGATCGGTTTCGTGAACGGGTAAGGTTTGATGTGAGTTTCGTGATTTGGAATGGTTATGCCTTTGAGTTCTTGAGAGAGAGGAAAAACAATGGAGGCACAAGGATTAGAAAGAGTGTTTGGAGTGTTTTTGAAGTGAGGATTAGGGTTTCTGATGTGGTGGCTCGGTTATATATGGTTTAGAGTCATCGTGGGGCCCGAACGACACTTAAAACGTACTAAAAACGCACTATGCGCACGTCGTAATCGATTACCACGAAATGGTAATCGATTACGGTAATCGATTACAGACAGGATGTAATCGATTACGGTAATCGATTACAGACAGGATACAATAGATTACCGACAACAAAAATGCCCAGATATGAAGACCAAAGGGCTGTAATCGATTACCATCCCATGGTAATCGATTTCAAGGCTACCAAATAGCCTCAAAGCACCTCAAAAACGTCTCAACTCGTGCTATAAACATCCATACATCATTCCTTACATCATGCATCATCTAAACATCAATTAAAACATATATATGCACCTAATTCACCCAACATAAAATGAATACACATGAACATACACTTAAATCACATAGCACATGATGAACACACACATAAATCATATAACACTTATACATACATTTAGATCACATAACACATAGTAAACATATATATATATATATCACCTAACACGTAATGATTATTAGAAGAAACTTATTCACCCAAACCTAATTAAATCCTAACCAAGGTCATTTACCCTTAATCTCACTTAATTAGGAATTAATGAAAGTCGGGGTGTTACAATTACAGACTGCGCAGTTAGAGTTTTTAGTGCGTTTTTAGGTCAAGAGTGAGCCTCACAATACCTCTATATAATACCTACCCTAGCCTTATCTCAGAAAAGCTAATTTTAACATTCTAAATCACTCTTGGCAGCCTCCATCAATCCTTGTGCCTCCATTCTACTCTCTCTCTCTCTCAAACTCAAAAACCATAACCCTTCCACAACCCCAAATCCATATCAACTCTCATCCAACCACAAAACAAACCATATATTCTTAAACATCTCTCCAAATAGAACACTTCTACTGTTTCCATTTTTGAAATTAAAGAAGCCATTCTTGTACCATTCGTGGGGATAGAGGGAAAGTGAGAAGGAAAGGGGTGTCTCTACGCATAGCATAGGAGGTCTACGAGAGGTAGGGGTTCTAGACATTCAATATTCACTGTATTTTTATGCATAAGGATGTGTGTTTGTTGTTATTATTCTTGATGTTCGTTTTTCCCATTATGGTTCATAAAAGGGTTACTTTTACCGATTGAATTTCAAAAAGAAAGTGTTTTATGGATGTAAAAGTATTTTCAAACTTATTCCACTGATTGGTTCTCTTGTGTCTGTGTTTTCTACCGATTGGAGTGATTCTAGATCTGAGTTTTAGCCATTGGCTTATAAAAATTGTGTTTTTGAAACCCTAGAATTAGATTTCTCGCGTTCGTAATCGATTACGTGCTGAGAATTTCCAATCGCGAGCAAACAGGGCACTCTGGTAATCGATTACAGGGTCTCTGTAATCGATTACAATAATCGATTACATTCCCGATGTAATCGATTACAACGCTGCAGATTTTACGAAAATTAACTGTTTTGACCCTTTTGTGTACCCTAATGTGTTCTACGACCCATATGAGTGTTATATACGATTTGTGCATGATTTATATATGTTGGCACGATTTATTATGTATGTTTACGTGTTGTTATGTGATGTATTGCTGCTATATATGTATATATACCCTGTAAGACATTAATAACGGCAAAGACGTCAAAAGGGACGCAAAGACAAAGTTACAGTTATAATAAAACACTCCCGTCTTTGGATACTGTAAGACCCCAAAATCTTAATTACGCTTTAATCGGAGGGATTTAGTGAAAATCGCTTCGATCAAGGCATAATTGGGAAATATGTGTATTAGGATGTATTTTTGACATGTAGGATTGACTAAATATGTGTTATGTGTACTATGTGGAAAAATGTGTATTAGAAATGGTAAGTGCATTGCATAAGGTTGAGAAGTTAGAAAAATACAAAATTGAGTAGGAATGATGATCTAGGTAGGGAATTTAAGAAATAAATGGTAATTCTAGTAAGAGTATGTTTGCACAAGTGTATAAGTACTACTAGGAACTGTTGGAAATGGTTTGGAGTGAGTTAGATGCTTTTTAGAATTTTTGGGAGTGTGTTACTACTGCTACTGTCATGTAGCAGTACTTCATCGCTAGCGGCAAGCTTAGCTCGCTAGCGGATAAGTCGGTAGAGGTCCCTCGCTAGCGACCGTAACAGGGCGCTAGCGGGTAATGCGGTGAGAGCGGTCGCTAACGACCACGAAACACGCGCTAGCGACCAGCTCGAGGACAGAACAACATTCCTCCATTTTTTAAAATTGTCCCTTAGCCCCTCCGTCCCAAAACCCTTACCTACCTCTGAAGGAACCACATAACCTTCAGAAAACACAATCTCAAAGTCTCTAACCCTCCAAACCAAAATTCTCTCAACTCCATATCCTCCAAACTTAACAAAACTCATCACCATACCATCCAAAACTCAACACACAAAGAACCTGCACCCATATTCGAATTTCCTATCCTAATTCCTTCATTTTAGATCGATTATATATCATCAGAAGCTCTAGGATCATCTTCACCATCATCAAAAGCTAGATAGATTGTTAGACAAGTAGCTCAAGGAAGAACAAGGTGATTCTTGGTGTTAGAGGGTTAAACTACAAGAGGTAGGGGTTTAGATTTATGTTATGATACATATTTGTGTGTTTTCATGCATAAGGATCGGTTAGAAATCATTATATGCTCAAGTATGAAGGCTGTTCTGAAACTGGTTTGAATGCAGAGTCGGGACACGCGCTAGCGGCCAAATCATAGCCGCTAGCGAATGACCACGCGCTAGCGACCATACATTAGGCGCTAGCGAGTGGTCGTGGGTTATTGGACGCTAGCGGCCATAGAGGACGCGCTAGCGGCCATTTCGCAGAATTCTGCAGAATTGTTTAAAAATGCTGAATTTTGTGATTTTGCATTTTAATGATTTCTAACCCTTTTCTGAGGATTTAAACTATTGTAACAAGTTTATTATATATGTTTAAAATAGATACTGATGAATTTGAAAAGAATCAAGCAAATTAAAAAGAAAATGACATGTAGATGTTGAAAGTGTATGTGTGCACGAGAAGGGGGGGTTGAATCGTGCAAGTTTTAAAAAATTACTTCTTAAAACTTTTACTTAGAAAGCTGTTTTTACTCAGAAGGTAGATTTAAGAGTTTGTAGCGGAAATTGCTTTCTGAGAAGATTAAGTTTCTGAGAACTTAGTCTTTCTGAGAAAGTTCCTTTCTGAGGAATTTTAAGAAAATGACTTAAAGTTAGAGTTTCTTAAAAGCTTTCTGATTTTGATCAATAAGGTTTTCACGAGACCTCTTAATTAGAATCGTGGTAGAGTTTTCTCAAAGATTTATGCAAGTAAAGAGCAAGGGAGAAAAGCTTAACACAAAGAATTTTATACTGGTTCGGTTATAACCAACCTACTCCAGTCCTCAACCTTCAGTTGAGAGTTCTTAGATATTCTTCTTAAAGTGCCTTCCCAGACAACACTGCCTTTACCAAGTAAAGGACTTCCACCACTTCACAACCCGAAGTGGATTTCCTTGCCTCACACTAGAGGACTTCCTTGCCTCCAACACTAGAGGACTTCCTTGCCTTAATCACTTAAGGACTTTGAACTTTGCCTCAAACACCAGAGGACTTAAAACTGCCTTCACACAAAGAAGGACTTGGCGTTTTTTTCGAAAGTTTGATTTGATCGAAAACGACTACCATGACTAAGTTACAAACCTAGTTTTACACTTAGTAGACTTCTAGAAATAACTTACACAAGGTAAGGATTTACACCAATAATGAACTAGAAGATTTTCGCAAAGTTAGAAGAACAATTTCGTAAAATTGTCTTTCTGAGAAAGTTCTAAGTTTTCGCAGATGATTTTCAATTCAGCAGAGTCTTTGCACGTTTAATCAAGAGTTTTTAGCGCAAGAATTTCGTCACATTGCTCTGGAATTGAACTCATATATATAGGCATCAAAGAGCTGCGAAATTAGAAGCTTTCACTTTGCTTATGTGGCTGTGTCCTTTTCAGAACGACTCCCTGCTACAGTCAGCGCAAAATGAGGAACTTTTCAGAACTGCACAGTGCGCGTGTTCCCACTTCCTTAGCTAGTTGTAGCGAGCTTTCTGAGACTGCTTGCGATCCCTTAAGTCCAGACACTTGGTTGCTTCTGAGTCCAACTTTCTGAGAGTTGTACGGACTTCTGAGGCGAACCTTCTCAGGGAAGACCCTTCTGAGAACTACTAGTCGCAAGGTCTTCTGAGACCCTTCTGAGGCGACAGTGTTCTTTCCTCAGAAAAATGTTTTCACCTTCTACGCTTCTGAGACATCCTTTCTGATATCTTTTGGCGCTATGATTTTATCAATTGATCTCGAGGCTACTTGATGTTTTGTCTTGGTCTTTGCTCATGGTATTGCAATAATTTAAAGCTTTCTGAGACACTTAGCGCACATATTAGCAAAACCTTAAGTAAAATTTTTATACTTATGGCTTACCTTGTTATCATTAAAACTTTCATAACTCTAAGAGAATTATGCCTAATTCTCTCAGAAGGGTTCTGGAGCTTACAGATGTAATTATGTATAAAATGATATGTTTTCAAGTGAGATATGCAAGAAGCATGTTATGAATAATTTATATTTAAATTTCAGAATATGATACTCAGTAGTATATGTGCTTACATGTTATAATGCTATGACAAGTCAAGTTATGATAATTTGAATATGAAAGAAAGACAATAGTAGATCAAGTAAGCAATTGTAACCTTCGGTCACTAGTGTCGTAGTAAGGGAGGATTGGCAACCTCGGTCACTGACATCGCTGGTAAGGGAAGGTGAGAAACCCCTCTTTCCCCGTGTGTCTAGTAGAAACTAGAGAGATATGAGCTCATAGTCTTGGGATTTGGTGATGTGGAGGTAGAGAGAGATAAGAGGGTTAATGTCAATTTCAAATAAAGGTTTAATGTGCACATATCAAGGATGAGTCTATGTATATGTACCAATCAGAAATTAAATAAGTAGTGATGCTTTCAGATTTATATATATTGTATACATATTAATCAAGATGCATATAGGTAAGACACTCCGGATATAAATTGATTTATGAAATCTCCAATAATGCATATTACACTGTTTTTATATTAAACCGGAGTGATCCCCCTACTGAGTCCGTGGAGCTCACCCTATTCCACCACTTTTGTTTTAGATACAGACAGGGGTGCCGATACATCTACAGATTAAATGCTTCGGAGCATACATGGATTCAAAGTTGGATTCCAGAAGACTTAGGATATTAGCTTACTTCCGTTTATGTCTTGTATTTATGTTTTATGACTTTTGTCACTTTTTTGGGAATCTTTAAGGAAGTTATAAGTGGTTGTACAAGCTTATGATTTTCTTAAAAGTTCCATCACTACATACTTATACTGTCTATGGTGTTATATGTATTCCAGATATAGTAGAACTATATTCTTATACATGTGGGCCACCGTTGTGTATTCTAATGATTAGTATTTACACGAGTAGCTCTTAAAATGATATAATTATTCATATTAGATATTCCGCACAAGCCGAGTTTTAAACTTCCGTTTTCTTTTGAAAAACAAATCGGCCCTATTTTCCGCGCATTATTACTTTACTCAACTTTAATCTCCGAAACAATATGTTAATTTCCGATAATTAACTCAATATGACTTAAGTATAAAGAGGTAATTATTAGGGTGTTACATTTTGGTATCAGAGCAGGTCGAACCTTAAGGCTTGGGGTTATGGCCATCTATGCTTTTATTGCATAGTGCGATAGTGTTATGTTTATAGTTGTGTAACGTGAGCATGACTTGTCTGTTTGGGACATAAGTAGTTGTATGTGCCTAATGTGATTATGGAGACTGATCACCTCTGTGATTATGTTGGTGTGTACAGGTACTAATGGCACCAAAAAGACGACAGGCGAGACAGACTGCGAGTAGTTCAGATGGCGACCAAGGAACAAGTGAGGCCTTGGCGGGAATGGCTAGAGCGGTTCAGCAACTGGCGGAAGTTATGGGCTGCCAGACCCCTCCCACACCACAGCCAGAAACTGACAGGGGAAATGCCCGATTTGCGGAGTTCAAAGGGGTAAATCCCCTAGTGTTTACAGGTTTCGTCGATCCGGCAGTAGCAGGGGAGTGGATCGAGGAAATGGAGAAGATCTTTACCGTGGTGCAGTGTTCAGAATTACAGCGCACTGCTTTTGCCACTTTTATGCTGCAACAGGATGCTGGAAATTGGTGGAGGGGAGAAAAGGCTAGAATGGATGCTGCGGGGATCCCTATTCCTTGACATAGGTTCAAGGAAATGTTTTATGATAAATATTTTCCCAGGTCCATCAGAGAGGCGAAAGAGCGGGAGTTCATGAATTTGACCCAAGGAAAGATGTCAGTAGCGGAGTACACGACACAATTGAACATCTTATTAAGTTCTCAGAGATGTTCCAAGGCAATCCAATGGAGTCTTGGAAATGTATGAAATATAGGAATGGGTTAAATCAGAAAATGCAGAAGGCGATGAATCACTTGCAGATCGATAGCTATCCCCGGTTAGTAGAGGCTTGTAGAGTTCATGAACAAGCCCGCCAGTCAGATGACAGTACTTTAGTGGAGAGTTCTAGGAGGAGTTTAGCACCACAGGCTCCTCAGTTCAAAAGACAGAATTTTCCACCCCGTCGGTTTCCCTCCTGACCTTTCAAAGGCCCAAATCGTGCTAGGCCTCAACAAGGACCACCACCACCACGTCAGGCTATGATTCCTAGAGCTACAGAGACACCAATCTGTCCCCAATGCAATAAAGGACACAGAGGGGTTTGTTTTGCAGGGCAGAATGTATGCTACAGATGTGGCAAGCCAGGCCACATTGCCAGAGATTGCCGTCAGTTCCCTCAGCCGCAGACCTCTGCTCCGACCCCCTCCAGGCCCCAGCACCAGGGAAGAGTCTTTACAGTTAATGCAGAGGATGATGTCCGGTCAAATGAATTAATAAGGGGTAAGTGTAAAGTTAAGAATCAAGAGTTAGTTGTACTTTTCGATTCAGGAGCTACACACTCATTTATATCATATGAGCATGATAGGGAGTTGCATTTACCTATGTGTGAGTTACCATATGATTTGCATGTGTCCACACCTACAGCGAAACCTATAAGTACAAACATTGTCTGTACTAAATGTTAATTCATGTTAGGGGATAGGTCGTTTATCTTTGATCTTATCTGTTTACCTATGTCGGGTTTGGGTGTGATCTTAGGTATGGATTGGTTGTCAGTGAATAAAGTCTTATTGGATTGTCATGCCAAGTCTGTCATATTCCACGATACCTCCAGTATACTTAATCCTGAGTCACCTACAGTTTCTCTTAGTTTGTCAGTACATCATGTGGAGTTAAGTCAAAGTGGGGTTACACATAAAGGTCTTGTATTTCTTGCCTCAAATGATGTGGAAATTAAACTGAGCCTAGACGCCATACCCGTAGCAAGAGAGTATCCAGAGGTTTTCCCTGATGACATACTCGAGTTTCCTCCGTCCAGAGATGTAGAGTTTAGTATTGATTTAGTTCCGGGAACAGGGCCTGTCTCTATGGCCCCTTACCGGATGTCACCCAGTGAGTTGAACGAACTTAAGACACAATTAGGAGAGTTGTTGGAGAAGGGGTTTATTAGACCTAGTGCTTCACCGTGGGGAGCCCCAGTGTTGTTTGTCAAGAAAAAGGATGGGAGTATGAGATTATGTATAGATTACAAGCAGTTGAATAAGGTGACAATAAAGAATAAATATCCCCTTCCTAGAATAGATGATTTGATGGATCAGTTGAGAGGGGCGAAGGTGTTTTCCAAGATAGATTTAAGGTCAGGATATCATCATATTAGGGTCAAAGGTGAGGATATACCTAAGACGGCTTTCCGAACTCGCTATGGGCATTATGAATTTACAGTGATGTCCTTTGGATTAACTAATGCCCCGGCGGTGTTTATGGACTATATGAACCGAATCTTCCGACCGTTCTTGGATAAGTTTGTAGTTGTTTTCATTGATGACATCTTAATTTATTCTAGAACGGAGGAAGAACATGAAAGTCATCTTAGGTTAGTTTTGTAAGTATTGAAAGAAAAGAAGTTGTATGCCAAGTTAAGTAAGTGTGAGTTTTGGATGAAGGAAGTCAAGTTTTTAGGCCATGTAGTATCTACGGAGGGCATAGCTGTAGATCCTAGTAAGGTGGAAGCAGTGGTAAACTGGGAGAGACCAACTACGGTTACTGAGATTAGAAGCTTTCTAGGATTAGCCGGATACTACTGTAGGTTTATTAAGGGTTTTTCGCAGCTTGCTTTACCTTTGACAAAGCTTACTAGAAAGAATGCTCCTTTTGTGTGGTCTGAGGAATGTGAAAGAAGTTTTGCAGAGTTAAAGGAGAGATTGACCACAACACCTGTACTTGTAGTGCCTGATCCTAATGAACCTTTTGAAGTTTATTGCGACGCTTCAGGGAAAGGGTTGGGTTGCGTGTTGATGCAACATCACCAAGTAGTGGCATATGCTTCACGGCAATTGAAGCCACACGAGGTGAATTATCCTACCCATGACCTGGAGCTTGCCGCAATCGTTTTTGCTTTAAGGATTTGGAGGCACTATTTGTACGGAGTGAGATTTGAAGTTTTCTCTGATCATAAGAGTTTGAAATATCTCTTTGATCAGAAAGAACTAAACATGAGGCAAAGACGATGGATGGAATTTTTAAAAGATTATGATTTTGGATTGAACTACCATCCGGGAAAAGCGAACGCGGTAGCGGACGCTTTAAGTCGCAAAATGCTTCATGTGTCTCACTTGATGATAAAGGAGACGGAACTATTGGAGAACTTCAGGAATCTTAACCTAGGAGTTTCCTTTACCCCGACAAGTGTTAGGGTTAGTCACCTTACAGTTTCTAGTAAGTTCAAGGAGGATATTATGCAAGCTCAAGGGATTGATGAGGAGTTTTTAAAGTTAGTACAGGCGGCGAATGATGGGAAGGTAGAGGGGTTTAGTAAGGACGGAGATGGTTTGTGGAGATGCAAAGGAAGAATTTGTGTACCTGCTTATGGTGACCTCCGGAGTAGTATTCTGGAGGAGGCTCACAAAAGCCACTTCACCATTCACCCGGGCGCAACCAAGATGTATCAAGATCTAAAGAAAATGTTTTGGTGGCCCGGTATGAAGAAAGATGTATCGGATTGGGTGAACCGGTGTTTAGTGTGTCAAAAAGTGAAGATTGTGCATCAAAAGGAACCTGGTATGTTACAACCACTGCAAATCCCTCATTGGAAGTGGGAAAGTATAGCTATGGATTTTGTGGTGGGGTTACCAAAAACCCAAGCCGGTAATGATGCCATTTGGGTAATAGTAGACCGATTGACGAAATCGGCTCACTTTTTACCCATCAGAGTAACTTATCCCTTAGAAAAGTTAGCAAGTTTGTATATCCGAGAGGTTGTGAGGTTACACGGAGTACCCGAGAGTATTATTTCGGATCGAGATCCGAGGTTTACTTCTCGTTTTTGGGAGGCCTTGCAAGAGGCATTTGGAACCGAACTCCGTATGAGCACAGCTTACCATCCACAAACCGATGGACAGTCCGAGCGGACTATCCAAACCCTAGAGGATATGTTGAGATCATGTGTTTTGGACAATAAGGGTAGTTGGGATAAGATGTTGCCTCTAGTTGAGTTTTCCTACAACAACAGCTTCCATGCTAGCATAGGGATGGCACCCTTTGAAGCGTTGTATGGTAGGAAGTGTCGTTCTCCACTGTGTTGGTATGATCCGGGAGAAAAGAGTACCCTAGGACCTGAGTTGGTGAGAGAAACCACAGAACAAATCCAAAGAATCAGGGAAAGGCTCTTGACGGCTCAAAGTCGTCAAAAGAGTTATGCGGATCATCGGCGTAGGCCATTGGAATTTGAGGCTGGGGATCATGTGTTTTTACGAGTGACCCCTACCACAGGAATAGGTAGAGCAATTAAAGTTAAGAAGTTGAGTCCTAGATACTTAGGTCCATTTCAAATCCTAAATCGTATAGGTCCAGTTGCATACCGTATTGCTTTACCTCCAAAATTGTCAAACCTTCACAATGTTTTCCATGTATTACAACTCCGAAAGTACAATTCTGATCCGAGTCATGTATTAGAAATCGAAGAGGTACAACTAAAAGATGACTTAACTTTCCCTTTACCTCCTACCCGAATATTAGACCGGAGTATCAAGAACTTAAGGAATAAGACCGTTCCATTGGTGAAAGTGGCCTGGGGGCGGGGGAGAGCTGAGGAATATACATGGGAAAGAGAGGAAGAGATGAGGAAATTGCATCCTACTCTATTTACAGGTATTGAATTTCGAGGACGAAATTCTTTTTAAAGGGGGGAAGAATGCAAGACCCCAAAATCTTAATTACGCTTTAATCGGAGGGATTTAGTGAAAATCGCTTCGATCAAGGCATAATTGGGAAATATGTGTATTAGGATGTATTTTTGACATGTATGATTGACTAAATATGTGTTATGTGTACTATGTGGAAAAATGTGTATTAGAAATGGTAAGTGCATTGCATAAGGTTGAGAAGTTAGAAAAATACAAAATTGAGTAGGAATGATGATCTATGTAGGGAATTTAAGAAATAAATGGTAATTCTAGTAAGAGTATGTTTGCACAAGTGTATAAGTACTAGTAGGAACTGTTGGAAATGGTTTGGAGTGAGTTAGATGCTTTTTAGAATTTTTGGGAGTGTGTTACTGCTGCTACTGTCATGTAGCAGTACTTCATCGCTAGCGGCAAGCTTAGCTCGCTAGCGGATGAGTCGGTAGAGGTCCCTCGCTAGCGACCGTAACAGGGCGCTAGCGGGTAATGCGGTGAGAGCGGTCGCTAGCGACCGTGAAACACGCGCTAGCGACTAGCTCGAGGACAGAACAGCATTTCTGCAATTTTTGCATTTTCTGTTAAATCCTCCATTTTTTAAAATTGTCCCTTAGCCCCTCCGTCCCAAAACCCTTACCTACCTCTGAAGGAACCACATAACCTTCAGAAAACACAATCTCAAAGTCTCTAACCCTCCAAACCAAAATTCTCTCAACTCCATATCCTCCAAACTTAACAAAACTCATCACCATACCATCCAAAACTCAACACACAAAGAACCTGACCCCATATCCGAATTTCCTATCCTAATTCCTTCATTTTAGATCGATTATATATCATCAGAAGCTCTAGGATCATCTTCACCATAATCAAAAGCTAGATAGATTGTTAGACAAGTAGCTCAAGGAAGAACAAGGTGATTCTTGGTGTTAGAGGGTTAAACTACAAGAGGTAGGGGTTTAGATTTATGTTATGATACATATTTGTGTGTTTTCATGCATAAGGATCGGTTAGAAATCATTATATGCTCAAGTATGAAGGCTGTTCTGAAACTGGTTTGAATGCAGAGTCGGGACACGCGCTAGCGGCCAAATCATAGCCGGTAGCGAATGACTACGCGCTAGCGACAATACATTAGGCGCTAGCGAGTGGTCGTGGGTTATTGGACGCTAGCGGCCATAGAGGACGCGCTAGCGGCCATTTCGCAGAATTATGCAGAATTGTTTAAAAATGATGAATTTTGTGATTTTGCATTTTAATGATTTCTAACCTTTTTCTGAGCATTTAAACTATTGTAACAAGTTTATTATATATGTTTAAAATAGATACTGATAAATTTGAAAAGAATCAAGCAAATTAAAAAGAAAATGACATGTAGATGTAATTATGTATAAAATGATATGTTTTCAAGTGAGATATGCAAGAAGCATGTTATGAATAATTTATATTTAAATTTCAGAATATGATACTCATTAGTATATGTGCTTACATGTTATAATGCTATGACAAGTCAAGTTATGATAATTTGAATATGAAAGAAAGACAATAGTAGATCGAGTAAGCAATTGTAACCTTCGATCAGTAGTGTCGTCAGTAAGGGAGGATTGGCAACCTCGGTCACTGACATCACTGGTAAGGGAAGGTGAGAAACCCCTCTTTCCCCGTGTGTCTAGTAGAAACTAGAGAGATATGAGCTCATAGTCTTGGGATTTGGTGATGTGGAGGTAGAGAGAGATAAGAGGGTTAATGCCAATTTCAAATAAAGGTTTAATGTGCACATATCAAGGATGAGTCTATGTATATGTACCAATCAGAAATTAAATAAGTAGTGATGCTTTCAGATTTATATATATTGTATACATATTAATCAAGATGCATATAGGTAAGACACTCCGGATATAAATTGATTTATGAAATCTCCAATAATGTAAATCTTGCATATTACACTGTTTTTATATTAAACCGGAGTGATCCCCCTACTGAGTCCGTGGAGCTCACCCTATTCCACCACTTTTGTTTTAGATACAGACAGGGGTGCCGGTACATCTACAGATTAAATGCTTCGGAGCATACATGGATTCAGAGTTGGATTCCAGAAGACTTAGGATATTAGCTTACTTCCGTTTATGTCTTGTATTTATGTTTTATGACTTTTGTCACTTTTTTGGGAATCTTTAAGGAAGTTATAAGTGGCTGTACAAGCTTATGATTTTCTTAAAAGTTCCATCACTACATACTTATACTGTCTATAAATTTTTTAATTTTGTAAAAAATAACAAACGATTTAACCTTAGTAAATAGGGTTGTTTATTGGTTTGAGTAAGTTTTATTTTCTCTTAGAACAAAGTTAATATAATTAAATCCATGAATGAAATTAGCGCGATTCAGAGATCAATTTAGATCAGATTTTATGAAAAAAAATAGTAATACTGATCAATAATGATCGACTTGAATCGAATCGAATTTTTACATTTTTCCTTACAATCTGAATCAAACCAATCAACTCAATTACTAATTGGTTTGGTTTGGACCCATCGGATTTGCGGAGAGATCTACCCAAACCCATGAATAGCCTAAATGAAGGTGAAGGATTTGTTGGAGCCCCCATAGTTTGACTCCAACATAGATCCCCTAAAATACATGAAATTTTTCTATGATTGAGAATAAATGATAAATTTTAAATTTTTGCAAAAACATCTGTTATTGAAAGTATTTTGCAAACACACTCCAGCCATCGCGCGCCGACGCTACCTTAGGCCAACAGCCGCTCCATCGCACAACCTGCTTCAGCCACTGATTGCTCCTTCGCGTCGTTGTCCGCCTTCGTCTCGAGTCCTCCACGGCTCCACCTCCATCTCGCGTCCAACCACCGGAGTCGTAGTCGCAACCGCCTCTGGCTCGAGAGTCACAGCTCTGACTCCGGCAGCACTGCCGCCAATTGGAGCTATATCATCTTTAGCTGGTCTTGGGGCTATATCATCCTTTACAATCAGTTCATTTGCTGCACTTCTACCAAAATTGGGGCTTTTGGTTTGGTTAGCTTTTGGTATGAACCGATTCAAAACATTCACTGTATGAATCAATTCATTGATTTGGTCAACTTTTGGTAGCAAAATATTGTAAGGGTGTGTTTGCAATACACTTTCAATAATAGATCTTTTTGCAAAAATTTAAAATTTATCATTTATTATTCTTAATCATAGAAATTTTTTTTGTATTTTAGAGGGATCTATGTTGAAGCCAAACTATGGGACTCTAACAAATCCTTCACCCTATATGAAATTATCTAATATGAAAGGATCATATGACCTTTTAATGTGTTGATTATTTATTTATTTATTTAAATCTCATACAGATCTCATATTTGGCTCAACTTTTTTTTTTTTTATTGTTGATGTTTAAAATCATCATCGACATCAGACTTAGATTCGAAAATGAGTTTGGAAGCATGTTGATGGATTATCCGTAAGATCGATGAATTTGGAATCATGATTAATTCTAAGTTGAAACAATTTTTTTTCCTAAACCTAAATTCTTATTTTAAAAACAATTGATAGAAAAGATAATTCGCCATCCAAACTCAATCAGAATGATATCCTTTTGGTTA
The DNA here is from genome assembly GCA_013621005.1 of Aeschynomene evenia. Classification (NCBI taxonomy): domain Eukaryota; kingdom Viridiplantae; phylum Streptophyta; class Magnoliopsida; order Fabales; family Fabaceae; genus Aeschynomene; species Aeschynomene evenia. The sequence continues at coordinate 9,595,402 of CM024264.1, read as the reverse complement.
TTACTTGTTTTAAATATTAGTGCATGTACACTAATCAAATACCCAAAATAAAAATTAAAATGATGAAGCATGCTAGCTCATAAATGCCAACATTTCATTTCATGGAAAATTAAAATCATTCAATATATTTTACTTCAGATTGAAAACAAAAAACAACAGTTATAAAACATCGCCAAAGGCCACTCATATTCTCCAAACCAAATAAAAAAAAAATAGAAAACATGGAAATGATGAAGAGTTATCTCATCATATCACTAGCACTTATTTTACCTTTTGTCCCTCCAACTTTTTCAATCGCTCCAATTCCTCATTTCACAAACAAAGATCACTTGTTCCCTGAATTCATAAAGTGGCACATATATATTGTTAATGGTCTAAGCAATAGCCAAAACTTGTTCACACATTGCAAATCCTCAGAAGATGATGTTGGAATCCATAACCTATCTCCTGGCTCCAACATCACTTGGAGTTTCAGGACTGATTTCTTCCACTCAACTCTGTTTTGGTGCTATGTGAGGAAAGAACCCTGCAGCGACAACGACAACGACAACTATGCTTCTTCGTCGTTTGAGGTTTTCTGGTATGACGCTCGCCTTTTCGACAAGTGTAATTCGAAGAATTGCATTTGGACTGCTAAAGATGATGGAATTTACCTAACAAATTTGATGGTGCAGACTGATGAATTGCGTTATAGATGGGGTGATGGAGTGCAAACATAGTTTTTTTTTCTTCTCAATTTAGTTTAGAGTAATGTTAATATAGACTCAGGTTCACGGTGAACTCTACACGTGGTGACATATCAACCACATAATTAAAAGTTATAACTATAATAATATTATGAAACTCTTGGTTGATATGTTGTCATGTGTAAACTCGAGTCTATATTTTTATTTTCTTTAGGTTAAGCCAATTTTAATTTGAGTTATCATATTTGAACCCACTGCTCGCCTTGCATATCGATGCACACAAATAACGGGTAGGATCATATTAGCTTTTTTTTTTCCAACAGTTTTTCATATCTGTCGACGCATGGATTGCAAATTCCTTTTTTATTTAGTTTTTCAATAAATCATAGCACATGAGAGCTTGTAGTATGATATCACATGATCTGTAGCATGTTGGGATGTTATGTTGTGCTTCAAATGAAAAAACTTTTGTATATATAAAATGAATGATATTTTACCTAAAATTGAAAATTGAATGTGGGTGGTATACGAAATATCACTTTCTTATTAAATATAACACATGCATATACAAACATAGTTCCATGTAATTCACTTATACTCATCGTTCATCATTCGTATATCAATCGTATAAAAAATTGACATGAAACGAAAATCAATACACATAATTTTAACGCAGAAATATTGTTTAGTATGCTAAAATCGTTTCTGCATTTTGTGTGTGTGCATTTCTATATATTTTGATTGTGCAATTATGAATATTTGGTGTGTGCATTTTTGTATATTTTGATGTGTACAGTAGTGTATATTTGGTGTGTGCAAAACTATAATTTTTTTAATCAAAGAGATAATAATTATTAACATTCTAAATCATTTTTTTATTATAATTTTAAAGTATTTAATATCATTAAGAAAGAATACATTGAAAAATATATAATAAAATCAAATTAAATAGGAAAAAATATTGGTGGGTTACGTTAAAAAACGTATGAATTAGAATGAAAGACAATAATTTTAAATTTTTTACTTGAAAGACCCAATTGTACACATCAAACATATATAAAATGCATGCATCAAACATACCATATTACACACAATAAACATATAGAAATGCATGTATCAAACATACCCTGTGACTCAAATCAAACATACACAAATGCACACACCAAACATATACAAATACGCACACACCAAACACATACAATTGCACACACCAAACATGCAAAATCGATTTTCATGTTAATAGTACGCACACATAAAATTCTATTTCATGTCAATGTTTTATACCATGAATTTAGGGATGAGTATTAATGATATGAACATATAGTCAAACTGTATGCATATTCGACAGGTGGATGCAAGAATTTCTCCATCTCATCTCAGACCATGCCAGAAGTTTCAAATTGAGTTTCACTTGATTTCAACATGATTGACAAAGTAACGTATTTTTTTGGTATGGGTGACTTTTTTTAAGTAAAAATAAAATTACTAGAAAAAACACAAAAAAAATCTTCTTTCGGAAGTTATAATTTTTATCTTTTAAAAGAAAGACATTCTTTATGATTTGTTTGGATGTCGTTCTAGAAAAAGATCTTTATTTTAATTGATCTTTTGAAGAAATAGAAGTAATTTTATATTTGAATTCAAAATTAATTTATGTTTGAGAGTAATATAAAAAAATCTTTATTTAATCATAAACATATTTTTTATATTATAAAAAATATCTTTTTTTAGAAGATGAAAATTAAAACTTTTGAAAAAAATCTTTTTCTATTTTTTATAGTGATTATACTTTTACTAAAAATTAACATCCAAACATATCAAAAAATTTAGGATTTTGATTCGATACCCAGGAAAATATAGGATACCGATACCCAACACATGTATGTGTCATGTTTATAGATAAAATTAATTTAAATTTTTTAAAATTATATAACTTGGTAACATATTAGCTAAGTAATCTTTAAAATTTAATTTAATTTATATTTATATTCTCTAACTTTATCAATTAAAAAATAAATAAACTCAATTCATAACCTGTCGCGAGAGAGAGCGCACATTATGAAGAGAGAGATGAAGAAGTGTGATTGGGAATGAGACGCGTTTAGGAAGGCTGCGACCGAGACCGCTGTGCTCCGTTGGTACCAAATTATATTTACTTTATCATAGATTAATAGGTTAAACATACAATTGGGTATCGATACCAAATAAAAATATTGGGTACCGAATAAATCCCCAAAAATTTAATAAGATATTTTTTCAATTAAAAAAGATCTTATTTTAACTAAATAATGGCATCCAAAAAACAAACACAAAATATTTTTACGATTAAACAAAAATCTTTTTATATTACATCCAAAATATAGATTAATTTCGTATCCAAACATTAAGTTACTTTTGCTTCTTCATAAAATCTTATTTAAAAATATCAATTAAAAAAATATCTTTTTCTAGAAGCTCTCCAAACAACATTATTAACTAATATATATCCATTTTAGTGTCTTCCACCACAGGTACAATCCTAACTGCAACTAATAGTTCTCTAACTCCTTGCCCATCAGATAGATTTATGAGATGGGACTAAAGGACAATGTATAAATTACAAAATGCTTTCAACCAACATGTGACAGAGACATTGAAATGGCATCAGGTTCCCTTTAGGTTGACAAAAGTCAACAGTTTAGCCCTCTTTACTTTTAGCATTAGCTTCTGATAGCAAGGGTTCAAGTTCTCCTTTCCTGTGCAACTTCAGTGTATCTGCACAAAAAGGTAACAAATGTTGGGACTTGGGAACAAAACAAGGAATGGAAACAGATAAATTTTGCATTATTTGGTTTCTATTACACTGATATAACAGAGGTATAACAGAATAGAATCTTAGAAGAATGATATTAATGAAGAGACACAGAACGCAAAGGCACTATAGCAGCCCAAACTCTCCCAAGTTAATTCTGAGAAAAAAACAAAACCTAAACCTTCTAATGCTGAGCTTATTCCTTAAATACTTCTACTTAACAAAAAGCTAAATAATATCCTATCAGAATAACAAATCTGTAATAACTATTTAAAATCCTAACTTGCAAACCAGCAAGGTGAGTCTGAGGTGCTACAATTAATCCTTGACTCTAATTATAAAGTAGGTCACGCATCTATTTTACTTCCTAAATTAAATCCCAATTGCTGCCTATATTTCCTCCTTTTGTAGACTTTAATTTCCTTGGGAAGGATATCACTAACAATACCCTCCCCCGACAACCACGTTGTCCTCAAGGTGGAATTCCGGAAAGGCCAACTTGATGTCTTCCACTAGAACTTACAAAAGGATATCGGGTTTGCTATACTGGGAGGGAATGAAGACAATTCAAGATTATGTGATGCAGTGTGAAATTTGTCAAAGAAACAAGCATTCCACCCTCCAGCCAGTCGGACTTTTGCAGCCGCTGCCCATTCCGGAGAATGTGTGGACGGACATATCAATGGACTTCATCGGGGGATTACCCAAAGCCTCGGGTAAGGATACGATTCTGGTTGTTGTTGATAGGATGACTAAGTATGTCCATTTTTTTGCTTTATCTCATCCTTTTTCTGCTAAAGAGGTGGCTGAGATCTCCATTAAAGAGATTGTAAAACTCCATGGATTCCCTACCTCTATAATTTCTGATAGAGATAGGCTATTTATGAGTGTTTTTTGGGCTGAGATGTTTAAAGTGGCTGGAACTACTCTCAAGATGAGTTCCTCTCATCATCCTCAAACAGATGGTCAGAGCGAGGCGGTGAATAATTGTGTTGAGACTTATTTGAGGAGTTTCACGGGAACCAAACCAAAACAGTGGCCAAAATGGTTGTCATGGGCAGAATATTGGTACAATACCAATTACCACATGTCCATTAAAATGTCCCCATTTAAGGCCCTTTACGGGAGGGACCCCCCTGTCCTTTTACGTGATGGAGAAGTGGCTACTGTAGAAGAGGTCAGAACCTTGCTGGAAGAACGAAATCATATGCTCGATGAGTTGAAAAACCAGCTGCAAAAGGCCCAAGACCGTATGAAGATGTATGCGGATAAGAGAAGGAGGGAAGTTCACTTTGAGGTGGAGAAATGGTGTATTTGAAATTGCAGCCCTACAGAATGAAAACCTTGGCAAGAAGGATAAATCAGAAGCTAAGTGCAAGGTACTATGGCCCTTATGAGATTTTGGAGAAAATAGGACAGGTAGCATATCGCCTCAAGCTTCTGGAGGGATGTAGAGTTCACCCTGTGTTTCACGTGTCGCTTCTTAAAAAATGCATCAGCCCTGAAGCAGCCACACAACCCCTCCCAGCAGCCATATCAGAAGAGTACGAATTACAAGTTGAGCCCCAAGAAATCTTAGCTGTCGGAAAAAATGAAGCAGGACAGCTAGAAGTTCTAATGAGGTGGAAGGATCTTCCTGAGTTCGAAAATTCCTGGGAAGCTGCAAAGGAAATCCAGAAGGCCTTTCCTCACTTTCACCTTGAGGACAAGGTGAGTCTTGAAGGGGAGGGTATTGTTACATACCCTAGGAAACTCCAAAGAACCAAAAGGGAAGTTACAGCCACTACCCTTTTATTATAGCAGAAGAAAACAAAACAAGAGAAGAAGAATTATGTACCAACCTGCCACTTGGCAGGAGCAGTGAGGGGGGCACGTGATCCTAGGTTGATTGTCCTAGGATGAGTAGAGAGAGGAAAAGAATATAGGAGTGAGTGGGAGGCTGGGGTAGGATTCATTCTGAAACTGGAAAATAGGATAGGCTAGGAGAGAGGCAGGGCTCTCATATTCTCTGCCAGGGGCTTTTCATTATCTTGTTTATTTTACTCCTATTGTATTAACCTTGTATTTGAATAAATACTCTTATTTGAAGGAGGAGAATCATACTGGTTCACTCCATTATTCTATCCTTTCTTGTGTGTGTGTGGGTTTATCAGGGAGAATATTGCAGCTCTTACAGTATGATGTTGTCTCTTCCCATGACTGGAACCGGTGTAGTGCTCATCCTTCTAGTGCCAACAAAACCACCTCCATTCTGTCCTCATCTCCTATATAGTGGACCTCAAAATATCTCTCAATTTTGACCAACCACGCAAGCGCATCTTCCCCACCAAATATTGGTAAGTCCATCCTGCGATCCCTATTACGAGGAGGACGGTTGTTTTTTCGGAAAGGTGGAGGACTATCATGGTAGGAGTGTTCGTCCCATCTAGCATGGTCGTGGATGTTGTGGGGTGAGAAGCGGTCATCATGGTCCCCCCTTACTTTTGGTTCGTTTCGTTCGTGGTGGCGGTGAGGGGGAGAACGTTCATCCTCCCGGTGACAGCCTGAACCACCATCCCAACGTTCTGTCGAAGGTACACGTTGCAGGTTCCGTGTCGGTGATGGAGAACGGCTCCTCCGTCATGGTCGAAGATCATCCTTTAGTTGTCTCATCACGTCATCCAAATTTTTTGCTAAGCTCTCCACTGTTTCCCCCATTGCAGCAGCACGGTAAGCCCAACACTCCCTAATCGGTAAATCTGATACCAATTGATAGAAGTAGAACAGAGGTATAACAGAATAGAAATCTTAGAAGAATGATATTAATGAAGAGACACAGAGTACACAAAGGCAAAGGCACTATAGTAGCCCAAACTCTCCCAAGTTAATGCTGAGAAAAAAAAAACAAAACCTAAGCCTTTTAATGCTGAGTTTATACCTTAAATACTTCTACTTAACAGAAAGCTAAATAATATCCTAACAGAATAACAAATCCCTAACAACTATTTAAAATCCTAGCTTGCTCAGCTACAATTAATCCTTGACTATAATTTAATTATAAAGTAGGTCCCGCATCTATCTTACTTCCTAATTTGAATCCCAACTGCTGCCTATATTTCCTCCTTTTGTAGACTTTAATTTCCTTAGGAAGGATATCTCTAACATACACCATGCAACATTGAACTCTTTGGAACTTCTAGAAATTCATGTGCATATTCAAATAGAAACAGAAGTTGTTATTGCAAATGTTAGGATAAATAGTCATTGAGGAAAAGAATTGATCGTTTCGACTGCGTCTGCAGAGACACCCCTACTGAGATTATCGATGTATAGAATGGAATACAAGGAAAAGATTACCTGTACAGCCACCAATGTGTTTGCCACCTGAAATGAAGAACCTTAGGGTCAGATAAATGCTAATGACAAAAGGACATAGCTATTTAATTGATATTGATCAGATATTTGTATGATTAACTAAGAATTATGCAATGGAGATGGTACTAACCAATAAATACATTTGGCACAGTGTGTTGCCCTGTAAGCCTTTCCAATACCTTCTGCAACTGCGGCCCTTGTGGACCTATGGAAAATTATGTATATATACTTAATTTACAAACAAAATGAATAATTGTAAGGGTAAAAGAGAAAGATGTGTCACACAATGATTTGCCCCATATGTTGAAGGCAGAAGCAATGACAAGATTTGAAAAGAAAAGAGTGATGAATTAGCCAAATTTCAACCATCAATGAAACTGTTAATACAACATACTCCAATAAAAATAAAATTAAAGAAAAACAGAAAAGGAAGGTACACTATATTATACTTCAAAAACGGTATTTTCACCTTCAACAAAGGTATTTCCACCTTCAACATCCTCCTATAGCTTATTTTCCAAATGCTCCACAGGGTTAAATAATATAGAGTTACCCATAATTTAGTGTCACTACCGAACACTACCTAAGATAGGGAATAAAGTAAAGGTTTACTCGAAATTATTGAGAAGCAACGGTTAGGGTTCAATGGTTCCTAAGAATTCAAATTTAGCAAAGTTGAAATCAAAATTACCCATTTCGTCCAATTCGAAGACCAATGGTTCCGACCCAAGCTTCTTGAATAGAGTTTTCACCTCAGATGAATACCTTAAAAAAATAATAAATAAAAATAAGCCAATAATAATTTCAAATCGCAGCGAATAATGCAAAAACAAGAACATCCATTGATACGAATTTCAAAACAAGTAACAACAACAAAAAAAAAAGATGGAGAACTTACGAGCACCACGTTTTAGAATAAACGACGACGGGGTTTTCAGCAACGGTCTTCTTTATGGTTTCTTCGAGCCGCGAACCGAAGGAAGGTGAAGAAGAAGAAGAAGAAGAAGGTGATGGTGATGACGTGGCACGGATTGATGAGATATTGGGCCTAATTGGGCCATTGATGCGGGAACAAGTGGTTTTGGAAATGGGGAAGGAGCAATTGAAGAATTTGAGGACAGAAGAAGAATTAGAAGAAGGTGATAATGAAGATTTGAAGGGGGTGAGAGAGAGTGTGTTTGAAAATGCCATTATCACTCACTAATGTTTTTTCAGATTAGATTTGACGTTTTTTCTTCTTTTTCTCCTATCAATGGTTTCAAAAGTTTTATCGATTTCTTCTCTGTTCTAACTTGTGCTGGGGCGCCAGCATCAGCTTATATTGAAGGTGAACCGGTAAAATCGGAACCACCTCGGCTTTTTTTTAATTTTTAATTAGGGGAGGACTTCGGTACATTTGTGCTAATGTACCGCTACACATTGGGGCATGTCAGTTTGGCACGTGTACTCTTCGGCCCGCAACTGAGATTGACGCGCACTTAAGGTTGTTTTTGTACCTGTGTAAAAAAAAATAGGTAAGGAATTTATTACCCCAAAAGTGATCTATTTTATTACTTTGTGTTAAATTTATTCACATTTCTAATCTGAATAGAATCGTTGGATCGAACTTGTTCTTCAACCTTGCGGATTCCCCACTTCTGACCCTCACTGTTCTAAATCCCCCCATAGATAATGGAACACATGTCTCCATTTTCAGTAAATAATTAAGCCGTGCCACAACCCTTAACAACAAAGATAATCCCTCAACAGAAACGACAGGCGAGGATCCCAGTTAGCAAATCGTGCGGGCGAAGGTGTGCGTCAGAGGCTGATTCGTGTATGCGAAGAACAGGTAAGCTTCGTCTTGGTTAACTTGTATACATGATTTTGACATGCATGAATGTCGATAATTTAGGGTTTAGTGTTTCATGGATGTATTTCATAGGTTGAATGATTGGGTTTATCTAAGTGTTAGTTTAGTGTAATTTTTTAATGAACTTTGTTTCATTCGTCTGAAGAAATTTCAGATGGAATTTAGCAACCGAAGATACTTTGGTGAGGAAGATGTTTGGGCCATGGACAAAACACAGTAGCGAAGATTTAGGGACCTGTGAGTCTTCTGCCGATTGTACTTCTGATGGAGAAGATGAATCTGTGAAGTCGGAATCGTTAGAAGCCTCTATGGACAGTAAATGCAGAAAGAGTTTGAACTGTAGTTACAGTCGTTCTGAACCAAGCAACAGTAACGATGGATACGAATCTGATTTGAATGAGACAACTGCAGCAGTTGAATGTTCTGATTTCAATGCTAATGAAGGTAACAAAGAAGAATCTATAAAAGTTCCTGTTGGAGCGGATTTTGTTGACATGGAATTTATTAGTTATGAACATGCTCATGAGTTGTATGTGAAGTATGGTAGAAGTGTTGGTTTTGGAGTTCGGAAGGGGGATGTTGGTCGTAATGCAAGGGGTGAGATAACTAGAAGAAGTTATGTTTGCAACAAAGAGGGGCTGAGGCATCCAAAGCACCATCGACGTCTTGATAGGAAGCGAGAGCCACGACCGGAGACTCGGACAAATTGCAAGGCACGATTGATGATTTACTCGGAGAATGATACTTCATGTTGGAAGGTGAGGAAATTTGTTGATGAGCACAACCATGAGCTCACACCCCAAAGGTTTGTCCACCTTATACCGAACCATCGGCGCATGACCCAATCACAAAAGGCGCAAATCAACATAATGTATAGCTTTGGGATGTAAACATCACATATTATGGGATTCATGGCAGGACAAAGCGGTGGGTATTCCTTTGTTGGTTTTTCTAAAAAAGATTTGTGCAATTATATTGACAAACAACGACGACGAAAGATTATTGGAGGTGATGCTGCTGAAGCTGTAAGTTATTTGGAAGGTAGAGCGGAGATTGACGGCATTACGGCTGCCCGGTACACAACAAATGATGATGACAAATTGGGTAATCTATTTTGGGCAGATGGGCATTGCAGAGTCGACTACCAGTACTTTGGAGATGTTCTTGCTTTCGATGCAACCTATATAATATAAAAAATATATAGTTGATGATCAAAATTAAAAAAAGGTATGTATTGAATAACATATATCAAATACATGCTAATATTTTGCTACACATTTAATCAAATTAATATTCCATTTGAACTAAAAACTCCGGTAGTCATGTGGAATGAGAGTATGTATAGGTCAATGAGTTCATTTTAACTTTGGTTTTGGCTCAAATAATCATTGAGATTATAATGATCTGAGTAATTATGGGCCAAAATCTTATTTATTGACTGATTTGACTAGTTTTTCATTGTACATTTAACATTACTCTTTATATAATTCTATTATATCTACTAGAATTTAGACGATAATACAGTTATAACTACTAATACTAACTATTAATAAGTGAGAGTGTATAGGATTAGTGGCCTATAAATTATATATATATATATATATATATATATATAATTCTCAATAACTAGCATTTATTTTAGTTATCATAAGCCACTCATTAGGCTGAGGGTCTTTCATAGGCCAATGCACTTAACACTCTTTTAGTTATCATAAGCCTAAGAGCCTAGGAGTCATTTATTTTAGTTCTCAAACAGACTGAGGGTCTCTATATAATACCGTGCAATGCACTTAGCCTCATAAAAATTGGGCTGGATAATATATTTTTTTAATTTTTTGAAAAATTCAGGGGGGCCTTCGCCCCCCTAACGATGCATGTGGCTTCGCCCCTGATGAAGGAGGCAATCAGGAGGGTGTTACCAGGTGCCACACACATACTTTGCGCATGGCACTTACACAAAAATTGCATGTCTCATATAAAAGATAAAGACTTTTGTGACGCCTTCAAGCGGTGTATGTATCGAAATTGTTGTCCAGAAGAATTTGAGGAGATGTGGAAAGGGTTAGTGAATAGGTTTCAGGTACACAGTAATGTGTGGGTGGCTAGTGTTTATGCTAGGAAGGAGATGTGGGCCACAGCTTTCCTAAGAGACAAGTTTTGTGCTGGCATAAGGACGACATCTCGTTGTGAAGCAATTAACAGCGTGGTTAAAAGGTTCATTAAGTCAAGGTACAGCATCTATGATCTTGTGCAGGGTCTCGAGCGTGTGTTGAAGAGTTATAGGAATAACGAACTCGAAGCTCAGTTTAAATCATTGTACAGCACACTTGTGTATAGTACTGGCCTGCGGTCTATTGAGGAAGACGCGGCGAACAAATTCACCCATGCTATTTTTGCTGATTTGAAGGAACAGATTCAAAAGGTTTCAGCTCTGGTATTTGTGTCTCGTGAGCGTTTTGGGACAACAGTAAAGTATCAGATATGCAAGTTTGGCAATCCAGTGAAGGTGTATTCTGTATTGTTTGATAAGGTAGGTGGGAATGGGGGCCCAAATTTATTTTGTGACTGTCACTTTTGGTCAATGCATGGGATCCCATGTTGCCACATCTTCTTCGTGATGAAGGACGAGCACATACCTGTTTTGCCTTCGACGCTAGTAATGAAAAGATGGCGGAAGGATGCGAAGACTTTTACGGAGGAAGAGGAAGATATGGATACAGGTATTTTAAAAGTACTGCGTTATGGTGCACTATGTTCTGCTAGTAATTGGATGTCATTCTTGGCATCCAAGTCCGGATTACACTTTCGGGATACAATGGATTCCATTCAAAAGATAACTAATGAACTTGAGGGTAAAAAGGCAGTACCATTTGCTGTACTTGGTGGTCCTTCTGGAAAGGTAGGGGACCCTGAAGTTGCAAAGACGAAGGGTGCTCCTAAATTGCAAAAAAATAGAGGTCAGAAACGGGTTTGCTCAAACTGTTCAACGTCCGGCCATAATAAGCGGAGCTGCCCAATGAGTGACAATCAACCTCTTCGAAGCCATGAAGATGAATTGAGCAAAGTTGTCGAGGGTGATGTTGTTGGATCAGGTATACAGGTACGTGTTAATTTTTTTTTGTGCATGTATTCGGCTTATTTCATTATATTTAGTTGGGTGGTTATTTTGTGGATCTGTATTTGAATCTTATTTTGTGGAGTAAATGTGGACCTGTAGCGTGGTAGTGCTGCACATCGACCTACCTTTATTTGTGAGAAAGGACCAATCAATAGGGACATGGGTGGGGGCCATTTGTATCCTATTAGTGCTGGGCAGATGTTCTTTGGGGGTCAAAATATCAACCATTATTTTCCATGTCGTCCTGTCAAAGATGTGTCCCATGGCATGAATGTTTGTGGAAATGGTGATCCATTGCCTAGCCAAACTGCTCCAGTGGGATCTCTTGAAGAAGTTAGCCGCCAAGGGAACACTGTTTTGTTAGAGGTAAGTTGAAGGACGTCTAATTTACAGAAATTCATGAAAGTAGAAATTCATGAAAGTGTTATATAATTGTGAATAAGTTTTTGTATGATCTCAGCCACTTTTTTTTGTATCATCCCAGTGAGTTTTCTTCCACGTGCAGGATTTGTTTGCTGGTATTTCGAAAACTTCGCTGTGATCCAGCATCGGTATTTGACAAAGATCATGGGAAAGTATTGGAAGTGCATGAAGAAGTTTGATATGTGGAATATATCTTCATTGTTGCTTTAGTTGATGTATAAATTATTCTGAAATACATTTGTAGACAAATTTTATTGTTATGTTTTCGTCATGTAGACGGTAGAAGATATCTGAATCACGACGGTTTATTTATTTATTATTAACATGTAATCTATTAAAAATTGTGGATTGTGGTGAAGTTGTTATTTGATACCAACTTGGACCGTGCAATGAATGGTGTTTTCTTGATTGACTACAATGATTCATCAATTGTATTTATTTTTAGTAAACAGCAAATATTAGATGGTGGGGATGTATTTTGTCATTTATTGACAATTATATACACGAAATGCAGGTAATTAATTAATTAAAGATGGTGGTATGTCGTGGAGAGAATTAGTCACGCCCCCCATCATGAGAAAATAGACGACTCTGTCCCACATCTATTTCACCACATGGCTTATCGTTAGAACATGTTGATTGAACATTTACAAATTGGCTTGTTATTGTTCCTTATTTACTGGTTAGTATATGCATTAAAGTTTGGTTAACATTTTGCCTGGCTAGTTAGAAAGAATGTGTTTGGTTTAAAAGCAATTTATTACAATTATACAATAAGTTTTTAGAGCTGGGTGAGAGTGTGATCTCATGACTAGCAAAGATACGAAAATACATTAGCATCAATTTAAACATTACAAAGAAGGATGTTACATACCATTACAAACAAGGACGTAATTTGACAATATCCAAACCTACTCTAGTCGAGTGATAGGTTCATCAAAAATGTCGTACTCAATTTCTTCATTATTTCTGTTGTAAATCTTAACCTTAAAAGTCATTCGGTCGTCAAATTCCCGCTATATAAAAACTCCGGGGCCTAGCAAGCCGTCTTCCAAAAACTCTTTCCATCCTTGAGTAAGCCATATGTTGTCACCCCTTCTTTCACAATTGATGAGTCTTTCAGTTCCTGTCGGAAACTGGAATTTCACTTGGTGCGGGATTCGATTGGCGTAACACTGGGTGAACACCCGATTCAACATCTTCTCAAAATTCGAATAAGTTAGTAGAAATTCGAAATGAATTTTATTGTAACTAAAGATACTAAAACGCTTAAGAAGAATATATTAAAAATACATTATCGTTTCTTCAACATTGTTTTCTTTCACCCACAACACTGTCCAATTGACGTGGTCAGTGGCGTCCATGGACAATAGACTTGTACGCTCTCTTTTAGGTGCCATAGTGATGAGAATGTAGTTGAGGATATAAGGTATATGGAGTAATGTTAGCTTTGATGCAAAGTAAAAGTGTGAGTATTTTGAAACCCATTAACCAAATTTATATGAAAAGATACTACCCAAAAATGCCAAAAAATTTGTTGCTGTTTTTGTTTTGTGTGCAGTTTCCATGTGAAAGAAATTCACATGAATGAATAGTTACTGTGATGTGTGAGGAAAAGTGAAAAATACATGGGTTGGATGCTTGTCCTTGTATGCTGTATTCTTTTCCATATTAAACGAGTAAATATATTACAGACATGTGAATGAATAGTTCCAGTTTATGATAAGAGTCATATATGGTTCCTATGCATGTGATTAAATAGTACATGTCAAGGTAAAAAAAAATGTGAAATTAAAATTTAATATACATTAACAATAGAGTGAAGTGCTGGTAAATACAACCTAAAAATGTTGGTAAATATGTACAATAGTTTTCTAATGTGGCACGGTAAATTGCAGAGGTCTTGTACCACAATAATGAACAAGTTCCAAAATACAAAGATGTATGTCCCGCAAAATCAAAGTTGTCTTTAACATAACAAAGAAATATTCCAAATTTGTTCAGATACAAAATAACCATTGCTACAAGTCTACTTTCTGTTGTTTTTTTCTCTTCCCGCCCTTCTGACGCAGAGGCGTGAAAGGCGTTCTTGTGAGTGGCCCTTTGACTCTGTTCCGCCCTTGACCTTTAACCCTAGTCGCAATTGATGAAGGTGGTATTGTAGAGATAAAATCATCCATTAGCTTTGTTGCTGAGCAAGTTATGGTTGGATCGGCTTCATGGCAGTCATTATCAGTTGAATGAATAATGGGATGTGGCTGTGGGGAAGTGGATAAGTGCGTTATATTCGCGTTTCGTAACATTTCATGTTTGAACTCATTTCGGTCATCAAGAACCCAACCGCATACAATATCGACTCTAAATTTCTTCACCTCAGGCTGGAAAAACATCCAATAATCACAACAAATTAACAAACACGAAGAAATAATCATAAAAGATGTGAACAAGATTAATTACCTCAGTCCATGTCGGCATGGTTAGCTGGCTGTCATATGTGACCTGTGGATCCCACAACTCCATATATTTAATTGTAAATATGCCACAGTCGTCCCTAAAACATATAATATAAGGAAGTGAAATGTTTATTCATACTGAAGAATACATCGAATAAATCAGTAGGAAATTAGTATAGTAAATACTCATTAAAAAAAAGACTCACACGTTGTGTTGCCTAGGCAAGGTGATCCGTTCAAATTTAATCTTCCCAAAGACTGGTACTGGAAAATCAGGATTGCTTAGGTGCAGGTTTTCAAGTACTCGAAAAGCCTGGTATGTTACAAGAGTTTACAAGGTGTACATGAAAAATGATATAATTTTCTATTCCAATTGAGGGCAGCTATGTACATTTGTTCTTACCAAATATTTATCAAGGGCACCCTTCTCACCACGGTGTAGTGATTCCATAGAATCCAAGACATAAAATTTCATACTAGGTTTGTGGAGTGCAAGACACCACCAGTGGGACTGATGACAAATTGGGACAAATATCTACACAAAATTAATGTTGAAATTTGTGTTATCACCAGAGAAACTATACGGTAAATATAAAGGTGGAAAACTATACCAATTCACCATCCCAGTCTGTAGGAAGATCAAATTGACGACTCCTTTGTTGCAAACAGTTGTTTTGGGGTTTCTTGCATTCATTGAATGCGGACACGCACTCATTCTACGAAGAAAAACAATCCTAAATTATAAGTCACTCATTGTACAAGTGACACAAATTGACAAAATTCTATGTAACACATATTTTAAAGTAGAATTAATTTCTCACTGCAAAAAGTGTTGTCAAACACCATCGGGAAGAATTCCCTATGGTTGCCCCGTCGATATTATTGACCATCGCGACAAAGTCGACAACCTATATGTCAACATAGAAAAGCTAAATTAAGTCCAGCACAATTAATCACATACATACTTGCATAATCAATGGAATATAATTTAAACATATCAATGTATTACCATGCTATTAAGCCAAGCACAAGGCTGCATGTCCTTCAAGTCATGACGATTGAGAAATTTTGTATGCCAGCCGACCAAATTCCTGCATTTTTTAAATGTTAGTTGACGAATCTTATACAAAATTTATGAAAATACTTAAAACATACTCTTCATTTTCTTCTGTGGTAGCAGGTGTCCCCGTGCAATAAGTGTAGATTCGAAGATGCAACAAATCTACATTAGTTCCTTTTATAGGGGTTGTTGTTCCCACTTCATCCTTGGATTCTATCTTTTTTTCCACCTTTTCATTGTTTGGTTGATTGTCAGTGTCAAATGCTCTTCTTTCTACATCATTGATATTTACACTAAATTTACCAGCCATCAATTCATCATCTAATGATTTCAAGATGTTCATCATCCTCTTGTATACAAATTGTGATACATGTGCACAACCCACATTGACAAAATTTTTAGCTATGTGAAATAGGTCCCTTCATGGAAATATATAACAAGATATTGAAGACTTAACCATACCTCATGCTTAAGGAAGTCTTTCACCGACGAAGAACACCCCTCCCCCTTTTCCAGTCTCTCATACAGCAAACCCTTCATAAATGAATACATTTTAAATTTATTTTTTATAGTAACCAATTTTATTGTGAGTAATTTAAAATATGTACCTATTCTGACTTCCGTTCCAACCTTCCTCTTTTGGAAATTTTTTCGCTGTCCCAGAATTTTAGTAGTGGCCTGTCGGCAAACAAGCCTATTGATCCTAAGGGTCGCCGATGAAAGTACCATATCTACAAAAACCAGATCTACATTATTCACTAAGATGACCCAACCAACATGAAATGAAAAACGGCAAGGTATCATAAGACATACCATCAAGAAGAACGTGCATCCTCCAAGGGCGTGCCTGGAATACCTGTTCTTCTTGTAAGATTTGATCTCCTTGACGAGCCATTCTAGAATGAACTTGCTCCAATTATACATGGCAGTGTTATTAATGTCGACGACTGCGGGAAGAAGTTTAGGACTTGGAGCATTCGTTGTCGTAGGACAGAAAAATACAGATAATATGTACAGGAGGAAGGCCCTTCTAAATAAATTATCCACAACTCCACTATAAATCACTTTTTCGAGCTCTTTCTTTCTTAGGTGTGCCACATCTTCGACCTCTTGCTTTTCATCTTGGTTCATGGCTGTTTGGACGTCCAAGCCTATACAAAAGTTATAAATGCAAAAGTTTTATTTCAATAATTTTGATGAAAATAATACAACATTGAGTTTTGCTATTCACATAAAATGGCATACCAGAACTAGGTATACCGAATACCCAGCCAACGTCCTCATCCGCAACAGGGATCCTTACCCCCCTAATGTACATCATATACTGGGTTACATCGAAACAATCTACAAGTTCTTTGCACAGCACCCTATCCAACTGACTGCAGCGATACTGAAATAATGATCCGAACCCCATGTCAACCACAACCTCTTTTTGTGCATCACTCAACTTATCGCAAATTCCTATAAGTTGACTTGGTGAACACCTAGTGCTAAATGCAGCCTGCATACAAGGTTAGACTAATGGTTTAAAAGTGATACTTCAGAAGGTTTGCACTTCTACTTTAGAGTCAATAAAACGGTTCATAAATACCATTGTCAATATACTAATTATAGTCGTTTAAGTGGAAATCAGCTAAAATGATTTTTATTTCATTTACGATTTTATATTTCAATTTAGTAATCATTGTAGAGATATAAATCATTTATTTCCATATCACTTGTAATATGGTTGTTTATACATTTGACTTATATACATAAATTGCCAAATTAAAAATTAGACGTACAGGTCTATACAGCCGCCTCTAGCACTGCATATCTTTATCACCTTCGCTTTGTCCGAGTGAAGTAGACGTGGAGGGTGAGGGCGTTGGCTTCACAGATTCTTCCACACTGTACTCTTCGTCATCATCGACCTTACATTTACATCTTTTTAGGTTTGTTGACTTGATGTTGAACTACGCATAATAGTTCCACATCATGAAGTTACAATACATTAGTTTTAAATTCAGCTAAAGACTGCATTAAATAATTGGAGCTAAAGATGAGCACAGATGAAGCTAAATAAGTGTAATAATCACACAACTAGTTGAGAACCACATTTTCCAGTAGACGATAGTGAAGTGTAAACTTATATACACAACAATGGATTTAGTAAAGGTTCTTCTTTGTTGTAATGTACTCTGCACCACAAAATTAAAAGAAGCAAATCTTTTATGGCTCTACACAGTTTCATTACCTTTTAATGCCAAATCAACATCTTTAACTTAACACAATACAACTATACAAGTGTTCCAACAACTGCATCCGCAAAAGCATCACCTAGTGGTATAACCTCCCCAACTCAAATAGAATCAATTTAAAAATATCATGATTCATCAAAGTGCATATCACCTCAACAATCTAATGTAAACATTCAAAATATTGACAATCACATACAAGAACGACACAAATATCAATTACAACATCATATCATTGAATCATAAAAAAAAAATTATATAGCAGAACACATCATCAACCAAAGAGAATGGAATGGAAAACTTCTGATCCAAAGCTATCAACTCATAACATTAAATCAAATCCCATGAGCAAGAGCAAGAATAGCAAATCTTCTAAATCATGGAATCTAATTCATTAAGCATGTTCAGAACAAAATTAATACAAATAAAGAAGCTTAAGAAGAAATATAAAAGATAAACTATTAGAATATGTTCAATTAATTCCAATCTGCCCATTACTCTAAACTGACTAATACATATCAGCATCATATCGTATCATAAACACTAACCTTTTGGAGATGGTGGGTGAGAGTGTTTCGAAGATGGAGTACGGAACTGGTCGACAGGGAGAGAGTACGTCGGCGAGACGAAGTACCTCCACCAGCGAACCGTGACAGTAGCTTTTTGGGAAGATGAATGGGTCAGTGAAACCCCAATGCAGCCTACACTAATTGTTCCTGGGTGAGCTGTGCGCCAATATTTTGTGCTGAGATAGCTCGCGTTTCCGAATCATTAATGGAAAGCGGTGGCGGAGGTCAGCTGGAAGAAGGGAACACGATGAACGCGGGAGGGAGTGGGAGCACGCGGGAGCAGTTGGGACCACGCGAGAGGAATACGGAGCAAGCGGGAGGGAGAGGGAGGTCGGTTGACGGCGACGCGGCGGAGGTGGCTACGACGCCGGCGGGGGTGCAATGGAGGAAGTGGAAGAGGATGGACGCGGGAAGGAGAGGGAGCACGCGAGAGAGTCACAATTTGGGGAAAGTGGTGAATTAGGGGTTTTGATTTGTGATTGATGGTGTAGGTGGAGCACATTAATGAATGGAGTACACTATGAAATTCCCAGACTCGTCCAACACTCGTCCCATTTACTCGTCAACATAACATTTTTGTACTCAGCCCATTATAATTTCAATGATTATTTGGGGTCAAACTAAATTCAAAGTGGGCACATTATTTATATTGGCTGGTTTGTCATTGTACATATAGCATTATTGTTTTTTAATCTAATAATACACCAATTAAAATTTTATTTTTTCCTTTTTTTCACTCAATTTTTTTCTCATTCACATTGTTTATATTTTATAGAAAAAAAAAGTAAAGTACCACTTTGGTCCTTCATTTTATAAGCGTGAGTCACTTTGGTCCCTCAATTTTTAAAATAAAAATAACTTGGTCCATCATTGTATAAACTGTGAATCACTTTGCTCTCCCACTTCTCAAAATTAGCGAATTGGTCTCTCACTTTACAAACTGTGAATTATTTGGATCCCCTACATTTCAAACTATGAGTCAAGTTAGTCTCTCTTTTTGTCCACTTTGGCCTCATGAGAGGGACTAACTTGACTCAGTTTATAAGGTGATTGACTAATTTGATCGTTCTAAAAGTAAGAGACCAAAGCGATTTACAATTTATAAAGTGATGAACCATTTTGCTCATTTTAAAAAGTGATGGGCCAAAATGACTCACATGTACAAAGTGAAAGACCAAAATGATATTTTACTAAAAAAAAACTATCTAATTTAGATTACAAGAAAATAATAAGAAAAAAATAATTATTTCCAATTTAAAATAAATCAATCATACAATTTTATATTCCTTAAATACTTTAGAAATGTTCAAATTAAATATTTTTTTTTTTGTTATGATGTGGGTTCCAAATATTTATTTTTTCAAACGGACATAAAATAAAATAATTAATAATAACTTGTCATCCTTATTCAATCATGAATGAGTAAATCTTATCAAAACTTTAGCAATGAATCAATGTCTCCCTTACAAACACATAAAACACGATTACTAGCTATTTTATAAAATTACCAACGTTTTCTATATCTAGATACCAACAAAGAGAGACGAATTTCCAGCCACTTTATAATAAGTCAGTTTCATTACTATTTATTTTTCATTATGGATCTGTTTATTGGAGATAACAAGAGATGATGTAGGTCACTCAAAGGATCACTACAACCTATTATAATAATTTAAATACTACTATTATTCTCATTACTTCTTTCAATAAATAGGAGGAACACTGAACCACACACCATCACTTTGAAATGAAAAATCAATTGAATAATTTCTTTTTCCTTAAATAATTTAAAAATAATAAAATTAAATATCTGTTTTCTTTGTTACGATGTGGGTTCCAATATTTTTAAAATTTTTTAAATAAAAAAGTAAAAATTAAGTATGGATACATTTTTAATTAATAATACTTAATTCATAACCATATTTAATTATTACAAATGAAGTATTATTAATTGAAAATATAACCATACTTAAGTTTTATTTTTTATTTTCAAAATAAAAAAATATTGAAACTCATATCATAATAAGAAAAACAAATATTTAATTTTAATATTTCTAAATTATTTATGGAAGAAGAAATTATTCAATTGATTTCTTTTCAAAGTGATGATGTGTGATTTAGTATTTTTGCTATTTATTGAAAGGAGTAATTAGAACAATGGTAGAATTTAAATTATTGTGATAGTTTTTAGTGACCCTTTGAAAAACTTACATCATCTTTTATTATCTCCAATAACCAAATCCATAATAAAAAAGAAATAGTGATAAAACAGACATATTATAAAGTGGATGATAAGTCGTCTCTATTTACTAATTAGTAGATACAGGAAATGTTGGTATTTTTTTAAAATAGCTGGTATGTCGTGCTATGTATGTTAGAATTGGAGACATTGATTATTTGCTAAAGCTTTGATAAGATTTACTCATTCATGGTTGGATAAATATGACAAATTATTATTAATTAAAAATGTAGTCAACCTTAAAAGTAATTATTTTTTTTTATTTTGAAAAATTAAAAGATATTGGAATTCACATCGTAACAAGGAAACCAAAATATTGAATTTTAATATTTCTAAATTATTTAAGGAAGAAGAAATTATTCAATTGATTTCTTTTCAAAGTGATGGTGTGTGTGGTTTAGTGTTCCTCCTATTTATTGAAAAAAGTAATGAGAATAATGGTAGTATTTAAATTATTATAATAGTTTTTAGTGATCATTTGGATGACCTATATCATCTCTTGTTACGGAATATAACCAGATCCATAATAAAAAATAAATAATGCTGAAACTGACTTATTATAAAGTGGCTGGTAATTCGTCTCTATTTGTTGGTAGCTAGATATACAAAACGTTGGTAATTTTGTAAAACAGCTAGTAATCGTGTTTTACGTGTTTGTAATGGAGATATTGATTCCTTGCAAAAGTTTTGATAATATTTACTCATTCATGATTGAATAAGGATGAGAAGTTATTATTAAATATTTTATTTTTATTTTGAAAAAATAAAGATTTGGAACCCACATCATAACAAAAAAATAAATATTTAATTTTAACATTTCTAAAGTATTTAAGGAATATAAAATTATTCGATTTATTTATTTTTAAATTGGAAATAATTATTTTTTTCTTATTATTTTCTTGTAATCTAAATTAGATAGTTTATTTTAAAATGAGCAAAATGATTCATCACTTTATAAATTGTAAATCGCTTTGGTCTCTTACTTTTAAAACGATCAAATTAGTCAATCACCTTATAAACTGAGTCAAGTTAGTCCCTCTCATGAGACCTGTAACACCCCGAACTTTATTAGGTCCTAATTAAAGGAAATTAAGGGTAATGGACTTTAATTGGAACTTAATTGGGTTTGAGTGAACATGTTTCCCCTGGTTTAAAGTACCTATGCTATGTGTTTTTATGAGTATTTATGTGTATTTATGTATGCTTTGATGTTACATTAAGTCATAACGAGTGTATGGATGTTAGTATATGAGTTGAGACACTTTAGAAGTGTTTTGGGGCGTTTTCCGCACCCAGTAATCGATTACAGCAGGTCAAGTTTCAGATTTGGGCTTTTTCGAAGGCCTGTAATCGATTACAAGTCCGATGTAATCGATTACACAGCGCGCAGAATGAGTTTTCGGATGTTTTTAAGTGACGGGTGAAAGTGTATGTGTGCACGAGAAGGGGGGGTTGAATCGTGCAAGTTTTAAAAATTACTTCTTAAAACCTTTACTTAGAAAGTTGTTTTTACTCAGAAGGTAGATTTAAAAGTTTGCAGCGGAAATAGCTTTCTGAGAAGATTAAGTTTCTGAGAACTCAGTCTTTCTGAGAAAGTTCCTATCTGAGCAGTCTTAAGAAAACGACTTTAAGTTATAATCTTTTAAACACTTTCTGATTTTAATCAGTAATGTTTTCACGAGACTTCTTAATTAAAATCGTGGTTAAGTTTTTCTCAAAGCTTTATGCAATTAAAGAGTAAGGAAGAAAAGCTTAACACAAAGAGTTTTATACTGGTTCGGTTATAACCAACCTACTCCAGTCCTCAACCTTCAGTTGAGAGTTCTTAGATATTCTTCTTAATGTGCCTTCTCAGACAACACTGCCTTTACCAAGTAAAGGACTTCCACCACTTCACAACCCGAAGTGGATTTCCTTGCCTCACACTAGAGGACTTCCTTGCCTCCAACACTAGAGGACTTCTTTGCCTCACAACAGAGGACTTCCTTGCCTTAAACAATTAAGGACTTTGAACTTTGCCTCAAACACTAGAGGACTTAAAACTGCCTTCAAACAACGAAGGACTTAGCGTTTTTCAGAAAGTTGTTTTTGCTTCGAAAATCAACTACTAAGATTAAGTTACAAACTTAATTTGATCCTTAGTAGACTTCTAGATTTAACTTACAAATGTAAGAATTTACACCAATTCAGAACTAGAAGATTTTGCAAAGTTAGAAGAACAATTTCGTAAAAATTGTCTTTCTGAGAAAGTTCTAAGTTTTCGCAAAATGATTTTCAATTCAACAGAGTTTTGGCACGTTTAATCAAGAATTTTTGCGCAAGAGTTTCGTCACATTGCTCTGGAATTGAACTCATATATATAGGCATCAAAGAGCCGCGACATTAGAAGCTTTCACTTTGCTTATGTGGCTGTGTCCTTTTTCAGAACGGCTCCCTGCTACAGTCAGCGCGAAATGAGGAACTTTTCAGAACTGCACAGTGCGCGTGTTCCCACTCCCTTAGCTAGTTGTAGCGAGCTTTCTGAGACTGCTTGCTCTCCCTTGAGTCCAGACACTTGGTTGCTTCTGAGTCCAACCTTCTAAGAGTTGTACGGACTTCTGAGGCGAACCTTCTGAGGGAAGACCCTTCTGAGAACTGCTAGTCGCAGGGTCTTCTGAGACCCTTCTGAGGCGACAGTGTTCTTTCCTCAGAAACATGTTTTCACCTTCTGCGCTTCTGAGACATCCTTTCTGATATCTTTGGCGCTATGATTATATCAATTGATCTCGAGGCTACTTGATGTTTTGTCTTGATCTTTGCTCATGGCATTGCAATAATTTAAGGCTTTCTGAGACACTTAGCGCACATATTAGCAAAACCTTAAGTAAAATTTTATACTTATGGCTTACCTTGTTATCATTAAAACTTTCATAACTCTAAGAGAATTATGCTTAATTCTCTCAGAAGGGTTCCGGAGCTTACAACGGGTGGGCCCCACGATGACTCTTAAACCCTAATAGCTCAGAATATAAAAAGATAAACCCTATTTTTCCAGCTCATTTGGTCAGAAACACTCTCCCTCTCCATCCCAGAGCCTTCATTGTTCTCTCTCAAGAACCCTCATAGTCATAGCCATTCCACGTCAAGAAACACCCACAAATACTCACCCAACCTCAAAGATAAATACATATTATTGATCCTCTCACCAAGCCGGACGTTTCTACCGGTTGCTTTTCTCCGAAAAGGGTCATCGTTGGAGTCGGGCCGTTCGTGAAACTAGGATTCCGTCTAGAGCAAGAGTTGTCTTCAAGAGGTAGGGGTTAGGCATTATAATTGCTATGAAATTTCAAGTATATTGATGAATTGTTGAAGTTTTCAATGTTGTTCGTTGTTTTTCCCATTAGGGTTCATGAAAGGGTTGATTTATGAAATTGGTTTTGAAAAAGAAAGGGGTTTTACGAATTGGAAAGTGATTTAAACGTATTTTTATGATTGGAATTGGTATGGCAACGTTTTCTATCGATTGGGACGATGTTAGGTTCATATTTTGGCCAATGGCTATTGAAAAACGTGTTTTGGAAACCCAAGAATCGTGTTTTACGACTTCATAATCGATTACACGACTTCGTAATCGATTACGATGCCCTAAATCCCAATCGCGAGGAAACGATGTTCTCTGTTAATCGATTACAGAGCTGCGTAATCGATTACAGTAATCGATTACCAGTCTGTGTAATCGATTACAGTAATCGATTACCAACCCGTGTAATCGATTACAACAGTGTTGTTTGTGCGAAAATGAACTGTTTTGACCCTTTATGCACCCTAAATGTGTTCTACAACTTATGTAACTGATATATATGAGTTAACTATGCATTGTATGCTTTAAATACGTTGTTAATGAATGTTATGATGTTATGAGATGTCTATGTGAACTATGACTTATGCTTATGATATGCATGACTATGTGAATGAGTATGTGTTATAAGTAGCTTCGACATGTATGGTTGTGGCTGAGGGAGGTGAGTTAAACCTCGACATGCAACTCCGTTACTGAGGGAAGGTAAAAAGGTTAAAGATCAAGATTAAAGTAAAACACATGTAACCTTCGACATTTGGTAGTTGTTGCTGAGGAGGTGTGGCAACCTCGACATGCAACTCTATCACTGAAGGAAGGTGAATACCCCTCTCCCAATATAGTTTAGGATGAGCTCATGCTAGGGTCGTGATGTGGAGGAAAAGGTTCAGAGGGTGGCAGGCAAAAGAGAAAGTGTATAACAGAGTAAAGTAAAGTTAGAAGTTAAGTCTAAGTTTTAAAGGTTATGTCGAGTAATGATCGACTAAGTTCCTATATGACTAAATGGCACGTAGAGCACACACAAGGACTATATAATGACATATATTATGTATGCATATGATATAAAATGAACAAGAGGCACTTAGGAAGGTCGTTCCGGAAAAGATGATTATAGAACTTATAATTGAAAACTGAATGCACTCATACCACATCTATTTTATTAATAAACCCGGAGCGGCTCCCCTACTGAGTTACTTCCCAGTACTCACCCCTCGTTTTTCCCCCATTTTAGATGATGAATTCACAGGAGCAGATGAGAGCCGCGCAGCTCTAGTTCTTTACAGTTTTCATCTTTAGACTTATTAGTTCCATTTATACGTTATGGATATGTTTACTTCACATGTTAGCATTTATTCGTATTTATTTGAGTCCGGACATATGTTAGCCGATGTTTATTTTTCAGTTATGGTTTGTATTCGTGGAGTCTATGGGTCTCAGTTTAGCCATGGGATGACACCTATTATTATTATATTTACTTTCGTGATTGTATGTTTGGGGAGATATGTTGTTATTCGATTTATTTTATGAGGTATTATTCAGACTATAACAGGTGTCATATATTATCGTTATATTATGCGCAATGCCTTATGTTTATATTCGCAAACGATTTCGAAAAATTCTCCCATGTATTTTCCGCGTACAAGTATTTTAAAACCAGTATAAGTATGATAACAGGAGGCAACCCTTATGAAATGACCCTAAATGACTATAGCACTAAGGATATCTAGTAGGGTGTACATTTGGTATCAGAGCGGGTCCTTCCTTACAGGGCTGAGGTAATGGACCTGTTATGCTTGTTGCATGTCACGTTAGTTATCACGCGCATACCTCTTATGTGTCTTAGTTAGTGTTGAGGTGCGTGAACGTACTGTTTGGCTGTCATTGTAACTGTGCATACATAACTGTAATGTGGAGCCTGATCAACTCAATATTTCTTGTTTGTGTGCATAGGGACATGGCACCTCACAGGCGTACTAGAGACGATTCAGAGACGGAGCAGCCTGAGGCGAACGAGCAAGGTAATGGGTTTCAGTTGAGGCGTTCATGGAGATGGCTAGGGCCATGAACCTTATGGTGGATCACATGACTCAGCAGCGCGCAGCGCCGCACCTGCGGGTAATGGTATTCCTACTTCGCTGACTTCAAGAGGGTCAATCCCTCTCCGTTTCTTGGCACTACGGACCCTTCAGTAGCTGAGGACTGGCTGAGGGGTATTGAGGATATCTTCACAGTGGTCCAGTGTACAGAGGTGCAGAAGACGCAGCTGGCCACCTTCATGCTGCAGATGGAGGCACGTTCTTGGTGGAACGATGCTCGTCGTGCTTCTGATGCGGCGGGTGTAGCTATCACATGGACATGTTAAGGACATGTTCTATGAGAAGTACTTCCCAGAGACGGTTGCCAGGACAAAGAGATGGAGTTCCTTGATCTCCGTCAGGGCACTATGACATACCTGAGTACATCGCCAAGTTCGAGGAGCTCATCCGGTTTTCAGAGATTACCAGGCGAACCCGAAGGAGAGCTGGAAGTGCATGAAGTTCTGTGCTGGGCTGAACCAAGACATCAAGAGATGGTCAAGCACATGAAGATCAAGGACTACGGGGAGATGGTGGATACCTGCAGGATCGTAGAGGAGACCAGCCGCCCTGTTGCACCACAGAGGGTTGAGGCTCAGAGGAAGGGTCCGGCACCACAGTAGACTAGCTGCCTTGCCTCTGCTCGTTTTCAGCCGTATGGCCAGGCTCGCTGGCCACAACAGCAACAGAAGCCACTACAGCAGCAGCAGCGCCCAGAGCACTGCCCGCCCCACCTCCATGTGCCACTTGTGGCAAGCTTCACGGCGGTCAGTGTCGCGCCGGTCAGAACGTGTGCTATCGCTACGGCGCATAGGGGCATTTTGCTAAGGAGTGCCCAGCTGGAGGATCTCGACCTTCTTCCTCTCACAGGCCACAGCACCAGGGCAGGGTTTTTACGGTCACAGCGGAGGGCGCAGAGCGGTCAGACGATCTCATCATGGGTACGTGTTTGGTTTCTGGAAAGTCCTTAGTTGTACTTTATGATTCCGGTGCCACACATTCATTCATATCACATGATCATGCTAGGAGCCTAGGTTTGCATATGTCAGAGTTACCATATGACCTGCTAGTATCTACCCCTACAGCTGCACCCCTTAGGACATGTTTAGTTTGCATGAGGTGTAGGTTTCATATAGATGATAGGACATTCATTTTTGATCTCATTTGCTTGCCCATGACAGGTCTAGGCATTATCTTAGGCATGGATTGGTTGTCCGCCAATCGAGTCTTGCTTGATGCCATGCGAAATCTGTTATCTTTCCTTCTTTCCTTCTGCATTAGTCACACTGTAGAGCTATATGTTAGTGCCATTAGGCTTAACTGTTGTGGGGTTACGAGTGATGCTTACATGTTTCTCGCCGCTAGTGAGGTTGTTAAGGGTCAGGTGTTGAGTGAGCTTCCCGTAGTGAGAGATTACCCGGAGGTTTCCCTGAGGACATATCCGAGTTCCCCTGCCAGAGAGGTTGAGTTGCCATAGACTTAGTACCCGGACGGGACCCATATCAATAGCACCCTATAGGATGGCCCCCGGAGAGTTGGCGGAGCTTAAGACTCAGTTGGAGGAGCTGTTGGAGAAGAGGTTTGTCAGACCGAGTGTATCACCTTGGGGAGTGCCGGTGTTGTTCGTGAAGATGAAGGACGGGAGCATGCGGTTGTGCATGGACTACAGGCAGCTGAACAAAGTGACCATCAAGAACAAGTACCCGCTGCCTAGGATATACGATTTGATGGACCAGCTGAGAGGTGCCCAGGTGTTTTCGAAGATAGATTTGAGGTCAGGGTACCATCAGATTCGTGTGAGGGATGAGGACATCCCGAAGACGGCTTTCAGGACTCGTTACGGTCACTACGAGTTCACGGTTATGTCCTTTGGACTGACCAATGCTCCTGCGGTGTTCATGGATTACATGAACAAGATCTTTAGACCCTATTTGGATAGGTTCGTTGTTGTCTTCATTGACGACATTCTGATCTATTCGAAGACGCGAGAGGAGCATGAGAGCCACTTGAAGGTGGTGCCGGAGGTGCTGAAGGAGAAGAAGTTGTTCGCGAAGCTGTTGAAGTGCGAGTTCTGGATGGAGGAGGTGAAGTTCTTGGGGCACGTTGTGTCGAAGGGAGGCATCTCCGTGGACCCTAGTAAGATAGAGGCTGTGATGAGCTGGGAGCGACCTACTACGGTGACTGAGATTCGGAGTTTCCTTGGGTTAGCCGGATATTACCGTAGGTTTATTTCGAACTTCTCCCAGATAGCATTACCCTTGACGAAGATTACTAGGAAGAATGCTGCTTTCGTTTGGTCGGAGGAGTGCGAGAGTAGTTTCACGGAGTTGAAGAGGAGGTTGACCTCGACTCCAGTGCTTACACTACCAGACCCCAGTGAACCCTTTGAGGTTTACTGTGATGCTTCAGGGAAGGGGTTGGGATGCGTGCTAATGCAGCATCGCAGCGTTGTGGCATATGCTTCACGGCAGTTGAAGCCACACGAGCTTAATTACCCGACTCATGACTTGGAGCTTGCGGCAGTTGTGTTTGCTCTGAAGATGTGGAGGCATTACCTGTATGGGGTTAGGTTCGAGGTGTTCTCTGATCATAAGAGTCTCAGGTATCTGTTTGATCAGAAGGAGCTGAACATGAGGCAGAGGCGCTGGATGGAGTTCCTAAAGGATTATGATTTTGAGCTGAACTACCATCCAGGGAAGGCGAATGTGGTTGCGGACGCGTTGAGTCGTAGGACGGTGAGCGTAGCCCACATGATGGTCAGAGAGGCCCAGCTGATAGAGCAGTTTAGGAACCTGGACCTAGGAGTTACCCTTACCCCCACCAGTGTGAGATATATCTGGGAAGTTGTGAAGTTGCATGGGGTGCCGAAGATGATAGTCTCGGATCGTGATCCGAGGTTCGCGTCTCGCTTCTGAAGAGCTTTCCAGAAAGCGCTCGGCTCGGAGTTGAGCATGAGTACGGCATATCATCCGCAGACGGATGGTCAGTCGGAGAGGACTATCCAGACCCTGGAGGACATGTTGAGGGCGTGCATACTGGACGGTCAGGGGAGTTGGGACAAGTTGTTGCCCTTGATAGAGTGTTCTCCTATAACAACAGCTACCAGGCAAGCATAGGGATGGCGCCTTTCGAGGCTTTGTATGGACGGAAGTGTAGATCACCCTTGTGTTGGCATGACCCGGGAGAGGCGAGTGTATTAGGACCTGAACTGGTGAGAGAGACCTCGGAGCAGGTGAGGATGATTAGGGAGAGGATGCTCGCGGCCCAGAGCCGCCAGAAGAGCTATGCTGACCAGAGGAGACGACCCTTAGAGTTCTCAGCAGGCGAACACGTCTTTTTGCGGGTTACCCCCACGACAGGTATAGGACAAGCCCTGAAGGTTAGAAAGCTTAGCCCTAGGTACCTTGGTCCCTTTGAGATCCTGAGTCGTGTCGGGCCAGTCGCCTACCGAGTGGCCTTACCTCCCACCCTCTCAAACTTGCATAACGTCTTTCATGTCTCTCAATTGAGAAAGTATGTGTCTGATCCTAGTCATGTCCTTGAGCCGGAAAGTGTACAACTAAGGGATGATTTGAGTTTTGAGTTATCCCCTATGAGCATCGTTGACCGCAGCGTAAAGAGGTTAAGGTGGAAGGATGTGCCTTTGGTCAAGGTGGCCAGGGGCGGAGGTCGGCTAGGCGACTTCACTTGGGAGCTGGAGGACGAGATGCGTCGTCAGTTTCCGCTTATGTTTACAGGTATGAATTTCGGGGACGAAATTCTTTTTAGGGGGGAGAAATGCAACACCCCGATCTTTAATTAAGTCCTAATTAAGATAAATTAAGGGTAAAGGACCTTAATTGGGACTTAATTGGATTTGAGTGGATAGGTTTCTCCTAGCTTAAAGTATTGTATGCTATGTGTTTTATGTGCCCAAGTATGTGATTTTATGATGTTTAAAAGTTAAAAAGGATATACGAATGTTAAAGTACGAGTCGGGACGTTTTAGAAGTGTTTTGGAGCTTTTTCACAGCCCAGTAATCGATTATCATCCCATGGTAATTGATTACAGCTATTTTCGCCATGTGTAATCGATTACCATGTGCGCAGAACGCGTTTTTCAGCGTGTTTAAGTGACGTTCGGGCCCCACGGTGACTCCAGAGCACGTTTAACCTAGCCACCACGTGTGTGAACCCTAATACCACTCTCATTCCATCAGAAAACCCTCTCTCTCCATCTTTGAGCCTCCATAGGTTTCTCTCTCAAAAATTGTGATACCCCGTATCACAGTGTCCCTTAGGAACGACTCTATTTAGGACGCGTCAGAAACACGTCAGCAGGTTGCTTTTAGAGGGGACTTGCTAGCGAGCAGTCAGCTTCCGCTAGCGAGCAGTCGGTCGCCAGCGACCACCAGAGA
This sequence comes from Aeschynomene evenia, assembly GCA_013621005.1. Classification (NCBI taxonomy): domain Eukaryota; kingdom Viridiplantae; phylum Streptophyta; class Magnoliopsida; order Fabales; family Fabaceae; genus Aeschynomene; species Aeschynomene evenia. Next base: position 9,564,811 of record CM024264.1, on the reverse strand, counting down.
GTCGCCAGCGACGGGACCAAGTCCCACATCGTGCAGAACGAGTGTCACAGCGTTGCTGTCAGCTGGTGCTAGCTAGCGAGCAACCAGTGCCCGCTAGCGATGAGCTCGTCGCTAGCGAGCATAGTCTAGTCGCTAGCGACCGTCCGAAGTCCCACATCGGACACAGCATGATGTCAGCCTGCCTCCCCTCACCTATATATATGAGTAGTATTTGAGTCCTTTTCTTCACACCTCATTCCTACGCCTTTTAAGAGCAGTGCTTTTGGGCGTTCCTTTTTCAGTAAAGGAACTCTGTCGGAGTGAGGTTTCGACGTCTTGGGGATACTCTGCTTGAGCAAATTCCCGATGGTGAGTGAAAAGTCAGTTTTGCCCCTTTTCTGCGTGAGGGTCGCCAGCGAGCAGGAGTAGCTCGCCAGCGACCGGCCTCTCGCTAGCGACGGCGTGACGCAGCAGCAGTTCAAGTTTTTGTTTCCTTTTTCTTCAGGGGTCCTAATGGGTCCTTTTTGCACTTCAGGTGCGAACGCAGTGCCGCTGGCTGGAGCCGGAGCCGACGGTGCTTCTCAGAGTCAGGATTATCCAGGTGAGTGGAGGTCTTGCATGTAGTTTAGCATTCATAGCATATATTTATGTTTGATAATTAGATAATTAGGAAAGATATTAATACAGTTATTATGCATGTGTTTGTATGTAGAGTAGAAGTAGAATTAGTAACATGTTAGGTGGTTAGAGTAGAATAGGAAAGACTTATATTTTCGTGCTATGTATGTGAATTGCTGATTGGTTGGCTGTTTACTGCTGTATGATATAACATGCGATATAAGACAGATAAATAGACTAATAGCTGAACTTATGACATGTATGATTGTTTGAGCAAGCTATGTGCTGACTGTCTAGAATAGTTACGCCACCCCTGATTAGTATACGTCAGACGCTATGGCCGGTGGTCAGTCCCGGTATCTTAGTATGGTTTACTAATTAGCGGTGAGTCGCCCGAGCCCGCCAAGTCCGTTCCGATCCCGGTTATCGGATGGCTTGGTTACAGATACAGACATACCCCACGAGGGTCAGATATGAGTAAACTCATGCCGCGCGCTGAGTCAGATTGATTATGCCTATGCTTCACGCTAGGTGACAGATTACAGATACAGTATACAGTACAGAGGCTTGGTATGCAGGCTTTAGTGTGACAGCTAGACAGGATATTGTTTGTGTGATTGATAACATGTTAGTTCGTGATATATGTGTTATGACTGTTGCATTGCATGCATATTCCCCATCACTGAGTCGATGACTCACCCCTCATCAACCATTTTCAGAGTACGATCCCGCCGCCGACGAGGAGCCGTTGATCCGTTAGAGGTCGTGTCAGCAGATATCCTGGGTGAGCTCCGCTTCGTTCGTGGAGCCCTTTAGTTATTGTTTTACATTTATTTCAGTCATTAGTTTTATGAGACTTTTCAGTTCCAGTTGTATTAGTTGCTCCAGACCTTAGAGGCAGGTTACCTTTCAGTTACGTTTCAGATATTTTCAGGAATTATACAGTTACACAGTTATACAGATATACCAGTTTTATACAGTTATTTACAAATATCAGTTTACAGTTATTTTCAGTTAATCGATTTTATTGAAGAGTTTATGCATACGTTAGCGTGTTCGTTGGGACAGTACCCTTCGCACGGACACCCCTAAGTAGCGGGGTGTTACAAAAATATACAAGCCATAACCATTCCTCACCAAGAAACACCCACCAATTCTCACCCGATCAAGAAACCGACCACATATTATTGATCCTCACACCGAAATACACAAAACCACCTGTTTCTTTTCTTCATCAAGTGTCACCGTTGTCACCGGACCGTTCGTGGGTTTAGGGAGAGAAAGAGTATTCACAGGAAACGTCGGGCTAGAGTGTTGTCATCAAGGTTTTACGGTTGTCTTCTAAGAGGTAGGGGTTTAGGCATTTTTGAATGTTGAATTTCGTGCATAATGATGATGTTCTTGATGAAATTGATGTCTTTGTTGTTTTTCCCATTAGGGTTCATGAAAGGGGTAAATTGTACCGAATTGATATTGAAATTAAAAGTGTTTTCACCGATTAAAAAGTGTTTGAAATGTATTTTTATGATTGATTTTCGTATGGCTTTGTTTTCTAACGATTGGAACGATTCTAGGTTATTATTTTGGCCATTGGCTATGAAAAATCGTATTTTGGAACTCTAGGATCGTGTTTTACGACGCTGTAATCGATTATAGCAAGTGAATTTCCAATCGTCAGAAACGCGTGCTCTCTGTTAATCGATTACAGAGGTCCTATAATCGATTACCACCCCGTGGTAATCGATTACAGCACTACTGTTTGTGCAAAAATGAACTGTTTTGACCCTTTTTTGTACCCTAATGTGTTCTACGACTTGTATGAATGATATGTATGAATATCCTATGGAATATATGTGATTATATATGCTGCTTGAAAGGATTATATGGTATATATGATGAATGAGTACATGTTTTATAAAGAGATTAATGTGCAAAGTGAAAAGAAAGTTAAAAACACACAGAGTAGCCTCTCCGTTCGTGATGAACGTTACAGGGGGCTGGCAACCTCGGTTGTAACGACTCATTAGCGGAAGGTGAATTACCCCCTCTACCCAATAGTATAGGATGAGCTCATACCTAGGGTCGGCGATGCGGAGGTTACAGGAGGGTGGTCAGGTCAAAACAATGTAAATGATCCACGGGCACCAAAAGGGCGTGCCTTAATTAAAACGGATCCACAGACATACTAAGTATGCTTAAAAGACTCAAGATAATTTAATTAAAGAATATGAGATATACGTTACAGACAAAGAATGCTATTTCACTTTATGTTGATTTGTATGATGGTCAAGCACTTATCACACCACATATTGATGACTATTTATATTCTGTATAACTGTTAATTTAAAAGGAACAAGACGCACCTAGGAAGTCGTACTGAGACAAGATTATTTTGGAACTTATAATTGAATTCATTCATGCTCACTTATTTATTAATTAAACCCGGGACGGCTCCCCTACTGAGTTACTTTTAAGTACTCACCCCATGTTATTTCACCCCTTTTAGATGATGAGTATCAGCAGGATGACGGCGCGAGTTTGGAGCCTGGACAGTCGTAGACTAGATTTCATTCATTACTATTTTATCAGATTAATCTTATAGACTATGCCTTTTCTTATGGATTATATGTCTTGACTTATGTTCCGTTTCCTTTTATATTCTTAAATCCGGACCTTTGTTAGTCGGCAAGTATTTATATTAATGGATTGTATCAGTGGAGTCTTGTAAGTCTCGTTTTTGGGCTCATGAGATTACACCTATTATTACCTTTGGCTGATGTGTGATCTGGGAGACTTGATTGATTAATTTATTGTATTGAGGTATTATTCAGGATTATTGTTTCCACGTCTATATACGTTGTATTATTTCGCAAGGCCCTTATTTTATATTCCGCAAACGATTTACGAAAATTTCTCCCACGTATATTTCGCGTATATGTATTTTAAATATAAAAATATTTATGATAACAGGAAGTAACCCTTATGAAATGGCCTAAAATGTCTTAAGCATTAAGGGATATCTAGTAGGGTGTTACAAGTTTAATGTTAATGTTGCGCCCACTAGGGACCATTTGAAGAGCTTGAGGAAGAAAGGAGAGTCCTTCAAAGAATATGCCCAAAGGTGGCGCGCACTGGCTGCTAGAGTAATTCCACCAATGCTGGAACAGGAAATGTGCTCCCACTTCATCCGCACATTAGAAGGTCCTTATTTCAAAAATATGTTGGGGACGCACGTCAAGGAATTTGCTGACCTTGTCGAGATAGGGGAGAGAATTGAGATGAACATCCTGGATGGGAAAATCGAGGCAGGAGACATAAATGATTCTCAATCGAAGAAGATGTCTCATCTCAAGAAAAAAGAAAATGTCGTTAATTACATTCACCCTCAATATCACAACCCCCCTACACAGCCCAAGCATTACTCTTTTTACCAATCCTCTCAAAATCCTAGACCCCAACAAGGGCCTTATTATCAAGCACCTTACACTTCTCAAACGAGCACAAATACCACACAAAGGCCCTACCAAGCTCCACAACCAAGTTACCAACAAGGCAACTCTCAAGCAGCCCAACAGAGGACAAATGTCGGTAACAATACTCGCAGAATGGAGAACCGACCGTTACCAGACTTCCACACGAGCAAGAGTGAACTCTTCAAATGCTTGTGCAGAGATAATTTGATGTGGCAAACACCAGGAAAAACACAAGAACCACCATACCCTAGGTGGTACGATCCGAACAAGACATGCGAGTTTCACTCTAATTTCCCTAGACATACTATCGAAGAATGTTATGGTTTTCGAAGTGCAGTCTGTCAATTAATTGACAATGGCGCTATCAAATTGGAGGAAAGCTAGACGCCAAACAGAAAAAACAATCCCTTTCCCCCACATAGTGCAGGATAGATAATCATGATCAGTGAAGAAAAGGACGTAAGAATAACAACAAAAGATACCGAGTTCTCCTTGAAGAAAATTGTGGAATCCTAGAAAAAAGCCAGCTACGAAATGGTCGTGGAGGGTAAAGAGGGTAGAAGAACCATTTGCGACAACGATGAAGACTTGTTTTGCGGTTGCTCAAATGATGAAAAAATACATCTGTAAGCTCCAGAATCCTTCTGAGAGAATTAGGCATAATTCTCTTAGAGTTATGAAAGTTTTAATGATAACAAGGTAAGCCATAAGTATAAAAATTTTACTTAAGGTTTTGCTAATATGTGCGCTAAGTGTCTCAGAAAGCTTTAAATTATTGCAATACCATGAGTAAAGACCAAGACAAAACATCAAGTAGCCTCGAGATCAATTGATAAAATCATAGCGCCAAAGATATCAGAAAGGATGTCTCAGAAGCGCAGAAGGTGAAAACATGTTTCTGAGGAAAGAACACTGTCGCCTCATAAGGGTCTCAGAAGACCTTGCGACTAGTAGTTCTCAGAAGGGTCTTTCCTCAGAAGGTTCGCCTCAGAAGTCCGTACAACTCTCAGAAAGTTGGACTCAGAAGCAACCAAGTGTCTGGACTCAAGGGATCGCAAGCAGTCTCAGAAAGCTCGCTACAACAAGCTAAGGAAGTGGGAACACGCGCACTGTGCAGCTCTGAAAAGTTCCTCATTTCGCGCTGACTGTAGCAGGGAGCCGTTCCGAGAAGGACACAACCACATCAGCAAAGAGAAACTTCAAATTCATGGCTCATTAACGCCTATAAATATGAGATCAAATTACAGAGTAAATGGACGAAACTTTAGCGCAAAAAATTCTTAAACAAACTGAGCAAAAACTCTGTCAACTTGAAATCATATTTCAAACTTGAATTTTTCTCAGAAAGACAATTTTTCAAAAGTTGTTTTTCGAACTTTGCTAAAATCTTCTAGTTCATTATTGGTGTAAATCCTTACCTTGTGTAAGTTATTTCTAGAAGTCTACTAAGTGTAAAACTAGGTTTGTAACTTAGTCTTGGTAGTTGTTTTCGATCAAAACCAACTTTCAAAAACGCTAAGTCCTTCTTTGTGTGAAGGCAGCTTTAAGTCCTCTGGTGTTTGAGGCAAAGTTCGAAGTCCTTAAGTGATTAAGGCAAGGAAGTCCTCGGTTGTGAGGCAAGGAAGTCCTTAAGTGATTAAGGCAAGGAAGTCCTCGGTTGTGAGGCAAGGAAGTCCTTAAGTGATTAAGGCAAGGAAGTCCTCTAGTGTTGGAGGCAAGGAAATCCACTTCGGGTTGTGAAGTGGTAGAAGTCCTTTACTTGGTAAAGGCATTGTTGTCTGGGAAGGCACTTTAAGTAGAATATCCAAGAACTCTCAACTAAAGGTTGAGGACTGGAGTAGGTTGGTTATAACCGAACCAGTATAAAATTCTTTGTGTTAAGCTTTTCTCCCTTACTCTTTACTTGCGTAAATCTTTGAGAAAAACTCTACCACGATTTTAATTAAGAGGTCTCGTGAAAACTTTATTGATTAAAATCAGAAAGCGTTTAAGAAACTCTAACTTAAAGTCATTCTCTTAAAACTACTCAGAAAGGAACTTTCTCAGAAAGACTAAGTTCTCAGAAACCTAATCTTCTCAGAAAGCAATTTCCGCTGCAAACTCTTAAATCTACCTTCTGAGTAAAAACAGCTTTCTAAGTAAAAGTTTTAAGAAGTAATTTTTAAAATTTGCACGATTCAACCCCCCTTCTCGTGCACACATACACTTTCAATTGGCATCAGAGCTCGGTCCTTAAGGGGTTGAGCACTTCGCAGTGTCAAGGAAAAAGATCCACGAAGGGAAATATGGATTCACCAGCTGCATTCATATCAGATGGGGCCTCAATAAACAGACCTCCGATGTTTCTCGGAGACAGCTTCGACTACTGGCGTGACAGGATGACGCTATTCATCAAGCACACCAGTCTGGACTTATGGGATAGGTTCGAGAATGGAGACTATCAGCCTCTGCAGACAATTACAGAGGAGGCTGTAGTTGCAACAGACGCTGAGCCAGGAGTGGCACCTCCAGCACTCAGAACCTATACAAGACGAGTCCCTAAGGATGAATGGACTCAACAGATGAAGGAGAAGATACAACTCAACTTCAAAGCCAAGTATATTCTCCTCTGTGCTTTACCCAAGGTAGAATATGACAAAATTGTGTCATGTGATACTGCACAAGAGATTTGGGAAAGACTTCATATGCTGCACGAAGGTAATGACGAAGTCAAGGAAACGAAAATCTCAATGCTCGTACACAAATACGAGTCCTTTAGCATGCAGCCTGAGGAAACTATTGACAGCATGTCAATAAGATTTCTCCATATCATCAACCAGCTGAAAGTCTTGGGAAAGACTTATTCAAATGCTGAGATGGTAAGAAAAATCCTCACAAGCCTTTCTGCAAAATGGCGTCCTAAGGTCACAGCAATCCAGGAAGCCAAGGATCTAAACCAGTTGGGTTTGGATGTACTATTTGGTTCGCTCAGAACGCATGAGATCGAACTGGAAGGGTTGCTCGGAGGACCATCCGCTTCCTCCAGACCTCAGAAGGGACTGGCTCTGAACAGTCAAGTCAGAAAGTCTTCCAAAGCTTTCAAAGCTGAAGAAGCTTCTGAGTCTGACAATGATGAAGGCTCAGAATCTGACGACGACGACATCTCTCTCCTAGTAAAGAAAGAGACCAAACAAAGGCAAGGAATTCACTCCTAAGAAAGGAAAGTCAAAGCCTTCAGATGCCACATGCTTTGGATGTGGAGAAAAAGGCCACTTCAAGACGGAGTGTCCACAAAACAAAGGGAAGAAGAAATTCATTCCCAGAAGGAAAAAGAAGGCAATGGCTGCAACCTGGAGTGATTCAGAAGAGGAAGCTTCTGAAGCAGCAAGTGAGGAAGAAGAAGCTAATGTTTGCTTCATGGCAGGAACTGACTACATTCTGGAAACAGAATCTGAGTCAGAAGAGGTACCAAATTCTCCTCCTCTTTCATATTCATACGATGAACTCTCAGAACTTTATTATGATCTTCTGAAAGACTCAAACGAGTTAGCTAACAGTTTCAGCGATCTCAAAAAATCTTTTAAAAATTTAGAAGCTGAAAATGTAAGACTAACTCAAGAAGTTCAGAACCTAAGGCTTGAGAGAGACGACTTCAAAGGTAGATACCTTGAAAGTCATGACCTGTATCAAGCATTAGAAAATTTGTCTTCAATCACAGTAGAGAAGGCTGAAAAGGCCATGATCGAACTGCAAAAGACAAATGAACTTCTAACCTCTGACTTAGTTAAGATGGTAAATGGTGAAAAGATGCTAAGTCTTTTGCTTGGGGGTCAAAGACCCTATAAAGACAAAAGCGGTCTTGGATATGAAGAAGTCTTTGAACCACATGATCTTGATCCATTCTTAACTAAGTCACCCCGCATGTGCATTGCATGTTTTAAGAGTGTTCATGGTTCTGAAAAATGCCCTATGTTGGAAAAAGGAAAAATCTCTAAGCCTCAGAAGGCTAAGAAGAAAACTCAGAAAGCAAGTGCTTCTGAAAAGGGAAAACAAAAGGTTTCTGACTCTCAAAACCATAACCCTTCTAAGAAAAGAAGGCAAAAGTCCAAGAAAGCTAACAAGCAAGGACCCAACAAAGAATGGGTACCTAAATCTGTTAACTTTGTGACTGCAAGTACATCATCAAGCGCTGCTCCACCACCACGATGAGCAGTGGTACCTTGACAGTGGCTGCTCGAGGCACATGACTGGAAGCAAGCACTGGTTCAGAAGCCTCAAGCCCAAGAAAGGCGGAACAGTGCGATTCGGTGATGGCGCTAAGGGAAGAGTCACTGCAATAGGAGATGTTGGTAAGGATTCCTCTCACCAAATCTCAGATGTACTTTTGGTCGATGGCTTAACTCACAATCTATTAAGCATTAGTCAATTTTGTGACAAAGGCTTAAAGGTTGAGTTTTATGCCAAGTATTGTCATGTGATTAATCTCACAAATGACAAGATCGTTCTGGAAGGAAAACGTGTTGGTAACATCTATGTTATCCATCTGGATGATCTAATGGATCAAAATGTGGAGTGCCTTGTCTCTGTCCAAGAAGACAAATGGCTATGGCATAAGAAACTTGGTCATGCCCATATGAGACTTCTTTCTGAACTCTCTCAGAAAGGGCTTGTAAAGGGCCTTCCCAGCATTAAGTATCAGAAGGATGCAACCTGCGACTTCTGTGAAAGAGGGAAACAGACCAAGGCTTCCTTTCCAAGTAAAAGTGGTATTTCTACTCAGAAACCACTGGAACTGCTCCACATGGATCTCTTTGGACCAACCAGAACGGCTTCCCTTTCTGGAAAACGCTATGGTCTTGTCATAGTGGATGATTACTCCAGATTCACTTGGGTTTTCTTTCTAGCCTCTAAGGAAGAAACTTTTGAGAAGTTCAAAGCATTTGCGAAAAGAGTTTCAACAGAAAAGGATTCGCACATTCATACCATAAGATCAAATCATGGTGGTGAATTTGAGAATCATGCTTTCGAAAAGTTTTGTGAAAATCTGGGCATTGCTCACGAATTCTCATCTCCCAGAACTCCTCAACAAAATGGAGTGGCTGAGAGAAAGAATCGAAGCCTTCAAGAGATGGCAAGAACAATGCTCTTAGAAAGCGGACTTTCAAAAGGTTTCTGGGCTGAAGCAGTTAACACTTCATGCTACATTCAGAATCGAGTCTTTCTGAGACCAATTCTAAAAAAGACTCCTTACGAGCTATGGAAGAATAAAATACCAAACATTTCTTATTTCCATGTATTTGGTTCTTCTTGTTTTATTCTCAACACAAAGGACAAACTCTCTAAGTTTGATCCTAAGTCCGATGATGGATGCTTCCTAGGATACTCCTCAGTCTCTAAAGCTTACAGAGTATATAACAAAAGGAGTAAATGTGTTGAAGAGACAATCCATATTAAGTTCAAAGAACTTAGTAAGGACATGTCTCAGAAAGATGCAGACTTAGAAGATGAGTTTGAGAAACTCAACATCTCCTCTGAGAAAGCCAAAAAGAAAATTCTTATAGATGATGAGACTGATTTCCAACCCATGGAACAACCATCTCCATCTAAAGAAAAATCTAGTAGCATCATCGAAGCTCCAGAACCTAGAGAATCTACTTCTCCAAATGCAATGGAACTTAGATTCTCAGAAGGTCAAGCTTCTGATGACTCAGAAAGAGAACCTTCTGTGTCTCCTTCTCAGAACCCTACTCAAGGGATTAGAGGTTCAAGAGACTTGAAGAACGTCTCTCAGAATGAAGTCTTGGGTGATCCAGAACGTGGCGTAAGAACTAGAAGGAACTACACAAATCTTGCTATGGTTTCTGAACTTGAACCAGACTCCATAGAAGAGGCGTTAGATAATCCTAGCTGGGTAAATGCCATGCAGGATGAACTTGACCAATTCGAGAGAAATCAAGTTTGGAAACTAACTCAGAAACCCAAAGGCAAGAGTGTCATTGGGACTAAATGGGTGTTTCGAAACAAACTTGATGAAAACGGTCAAGTCGTGAGAAACAAGGCCAGATTGGTTGCTCAAGGGTACAATCAACAAGAAGGGATAGACTACGATGAAACTTTTGCTCCAGTCGCAAGATTGGAAGCTATCAGAATGTTGCTAGCTTTTGCTGCACACAAAGGTTTCAAACTCTATCAGATGGACTTTAAGTCTGCCTTCTTGAATGGATACCTTTCTGAGGAAGTTTATGTAAAACAACCTCCTGGTTTTGTGAATGATGCATTCCCGGATCACGTATTTAAGCTTACAAAGGCTCTCTATGGTCTGAAACAAGCTCCAAGAGCTTGGTACGATAGATTGAGCTCTTTCCTGCTTAAAAACGGATTCTCAAGAGGGAAAGTGGACACAACTCTCTTTACACTCTCAGAAGACTATGGCTTCTTGATTGTCCAGATTTATGTTGATGACATAATATTTGGCGCAACCAATGAATGCCTTTGCAAAGAATTCTCCAAGCTTATGCAAGGTGAATTCGAGATGAGCATGATGGGAGAATTAAAATTCTTCCTAGGATTGCAAATCAAGCAAGAGTCAGAAGGGACAGTTATCCACCAAGAGAAGTATACCAAAGAACTTCTGAGGAAGTTTCTGATGGATAAGGCCAAACCCATGAGCACTCCCATGCATCCCTCTCAAGTAATTGACTTGGATGAAGATGGTGAGAAAGTCTCAAAAAGCAACTATCGAGGGATGATTGGCTCACTTCTCTACTTAACTGCCTCCAGACCAGATATTCAACTTAGTGTTGGGATCTGTGCTAGATTCCAGTCTAAGCCTAAGCAATCACATTTAACTGCGGTTAAACGAATTCTACGATATTTAAGTGGAACTACTAATCTTGGTCTTTGGTACGAGAAAGGTTGTTCTTCTGATGTTGTAGGATATTGTGATGCTGACTACGCTGGAGATAGGATCGATCGCAAAAGCACAAGTGGCTGCTGTTGCTTCTTTGGAAAGTGCTTGATCACTTGGTCTTGCAAGAAGCAAAATACGATCGCCTTATCAACTGCTGAAGCTGAATATGTGTCTGCTGCAAACTGCTGTTCTCAGATGCTCTGGATTAAGAATCAGCTACTTGATTATCAATTAAGGTACACCAAAATTCCTATCCTTTGTGATAATACAAGTGCTATCAACTTAGCTAAGAATCCTATTCAGCATTCTCGATCCAAGCACATTGATATAAAACATCATTTTATTCGGGATCATGTGCAAAAAGGCGACATTGAACTCAAATTTGTGAATACTGAGGATCAAATCTCAAATATATTTACAAAGCCTTTACCCAAGGATCGTTTCAATGTTCTGAAAGGACTTCTTAATCTAAGACGTTTCTAAGTACTTTGAAATTAAAAACTTTTTCTTAGAAACCCCCCCTTAGTCCTAGTTTAGACTCTGAGACAAACAATAGAACTAAGCTTCTGAGCTAGAAGTAGGAAAAACACAGAAAACTCTATCTGAGAAAAATTGTTCTCAGAAGACTCATCCCCCAGAAAGGAGATCTTCTGAAACATTTCTCAGAAGGAGCATTTCTCAGAAGGACCACTTCTCTCAGAAGGGTACCTTCCGAGAAACAAGTTACCAACGGTAACTTTTGGATAAACGTCAGAAACGGCTAGTTACAAGTCAGTTCTATAAATACTCATGGCATTGTTCCATTTGAGCACTTTGCGCTTAAAACTTACCAAAACTCTGCTAAATCCTCTCCTCGCTTTCCAATCTTCATCTGTTTCATCTCCCTCCTCTCTCTCTCGCTGCTATCTCTGCTCTCATGTCTTCTCTATCTCCCTTCATCTCATTCCAAACTTAAACTTTTTCTTCCAAATGGCCTCCTCTGGAGAAATTAAGGGATTAATGAGAAACAACCTTAATGAGGTATCAGAAGACATCCTCTACGAGGATGAGAAGATGCAATCCCTATTTCACAAGACCTATCTCCCACGGAATCTAGCCATGGGAAGGGTATTGCCTCTCAATGTCTACAACCAAGTGGACGAACTTCAGCTCACATTCCTTAAGCAACCTGGATGGCCAGCCATGATGAGCTCCGAGGACGTATGCTACCCAAATGTGGTGAGGGCCTTCTACTCGCAAATCGAAAGGTTCACTAACAAAGGGGTCAAGAGAACGATTGCTGATCAACAAATCCGCTTCTCCTCCTCTGACATCAACAAAATTTTCAAGACCTTGAATGGTGGTGCTGTCATCGCTGACAACCCAGAATGGGTCAAGGAGGTAGATGACTCAGAAGAAGAAGTGGTGACACTTTTGACTGGTAGCAACAGTCTACCACTCAAGGGCGTAAAGGTGCCTCATCTTACGCAAGAGGCCAGAATCATCTTCTCAGTTGTCCAGCATACCCTTCTCCCTCGGATTGGAGACATGGGGAACGTCACCACCATGGATGCATGCCTACTGTACCACCTGCTGAAGAAGGAAAGAGTAGATTTTGGAAGGATGGTGCTCAACTACATGATGCACCAAGCTCATCCTAAGAGGGCTCTCACAAGTCTACCTTACGGAAGCCTTCTGACCAAAATCCTCAACCATCTCTCCTTCCCACTTGAAGACTACGAGTATGTCTTCAACCACAGCAAATTCACAATGGTCACCTTCAACAACATTAAGAAGAAGAAGGAGGAAGCGAAGCCTTCTAAGGGAGCTGCTGGTCCCAAACAGCCCTCTAAGGCTGAAAAAGGAAAGGAAAAGGTTTCCGATCCTTCAGAGAAGAAGAAGAAGAAGCAAAAGGTGACTCATCCTTCTCCAACAAGGGTGACAAGGAGTATGGCTTCTGAGGAAGCTCAGAAGACTCCTCAGAAGGAACCTGAGGTTGTTGAGGCTGCTGAAGACTCAGAAGAAACAACTTCTGAGCAACCCCTGACCAGAAAGAGGAAAACACCTCCAACTCTTCAAGTCCCAGACGTGCCACCAGAAGGGAAAAAGAAACGTGGTCGTTTGGTAAAAGCTTACTCTAAAACTCCACCTTCCTTTCTTAAATCTTCTTCTACTTCAATTCCTGTTTCTGATTCTGTTTCTGGTTTTAAACCCACCAAATTTAAAACTAAACTCCTGCATTTCTTGAATTATCAGGGAAAGTCTCACAAAGGAGTGGGGATAAAAACCACTAAGAAACAGAGCCCGCCGAAGCCGACGGGTAAAGAAATTGTAGCAGTTGCTGCTGCTGCTACTGCCACTACCACCACTACTACTACTGCTGCTGCTGCTGCTGTTGAAAAAGAAGCAGAAGCTTCTAATCACTCCTCCCCCTCTGGGAATGTCTCTCCTCCCAGAGAAGACGTTCAGGGGCATGGAGGAAATGTTGTTGATTCCTCTTTTGAGGAAGGAGATGCGGCAAGCTTCCGCATTGAGCATCGCACTCCAGATGCTGGAAGCTCCAAGAAAGAGCCCCATAAGAAGCCATCTGAGGTTTCTATGGTGGAACTTTCTAAGGCAACCACAACTGAGGTTGCTACTGTGAATGCTGAGTCATTGGCTCAGACGATGCTTGATGTCAAGAAGGAACTGGATCAACCTTCTGAGACTCCAGAAGCTGCTCAGATGCAACCACAACAACAACTACAGCATGAGGAAGCCTTACTTGAACCAACTTCTGAGGTTGGTCCCCTCTCTTCTGAGATCCCTCCGGAACATGAGGAAACTCATGTCTCAACACATGAAGTAGTGCCAAGGACCACCAGCACTGGGCTCAGCTCAGAGGTGGGCGCTGACGCTACCATGGCTGCCGGAGTTGCAGCAGTTGAGGCATTTGTTGCCCACAGTTCCTTAGAAGGAACTCTATCTGAGAAGGACTCTCAGAAGGAACCAGAGGTTCCTCCTCTAGATCTAACAGAAGTTCCTCCTCCATCCTTCGATCAACAAGGTCCTACCTTCTCGATTACGGACTCGATGATTAGTTCCGGCTTTCAGCTGGGAAGAATGGTAGTCACCCCACCCTCTGTGTAATTTCGGCCTTTCTTTGGTCGAACTGAGAAGTTGAAGGGCATTGAAGCCATACATAGCCAGATCTCAACTTTCAACCTCTCCGAAGATACTCAGACTTCTGGTGCAATGGTGCAACCATCAGCTCCACAACCTTCTGATCTAGACTTTGCTCTAGTTTCTGAGGACACTCAGAGGCAGCCTTCTATTGAACTCGCTGCTATTGAAGACGAAGCTGTCCAAGAAGAAGAACTTCCTGAATATCAAAAGAGGGATATCATCGATGATGTACTTGAGGCTGAAGTCTCTCGTCCTCCTCCATCTCAACCCTCATCTTCTCAACAGCCTTCCACTTCTTCTGAACTACCTCCAGAATGCGCTCCGCATGCGACTCAGAGTGAGATTCTCATAGAGATATGCCAGCTGCTACGCTACATTGCCAGAAGGCAGTAGTTCTAAGTCAATGATGGCGTTTATGTATTAGCCACCCTTTTTGATGTAACAAAGGGGGAGTAGATAAATGATAAAATTTTTGTACAATGGCTATACGTAAAACACTAGGCTAGGACTTAGGGGGAGCAACAACTTAGGGGGAGCAAAATATTTTGTATCTCTACAAAACCATCAATGAAAAATCATTATTTTGGCATCTCATGTTTTACTTAATTTTATGCTTATTTTTTATTATTTGGCATCTCTTGATTTACTTAGCCTGGTATTTCTGAATTTCATACATATATTCATCAAGAAATACACGCTGTGTAATTGATTAATCTCAAACAGTGATCATACATTGCATACTTTAACTGTTGATTATCAAAGCCTTCTAAGAAAATAACAGAGCCTTCTCTCAGAAGCAATGTTAAGTTCTAAGATTGTAAGCTCCAGAACCCTTCTGAGAGAATTAGGCATAATTCTCTTAGAGTTATGAAAGTTTTAATGATAACAAGTAAGCCATAAGTTATAAAAATTTTACTTAAGGTTTTGCTAATATGTGCGCTAAGTGTCTCAGAAAGATTTAAATTATTGCAATACCATGAGTAAAGACCAAGAACAAACATCAAGT
This sequence comes from Aeschynomene evenia, assembly GCA_013621005.1. Taxonomy (NCBI): domain Eukaryota; kingdom Viridiplantae; phylum Streptophyta; class Magnoliopsida; order Fabales; family Fabaceae; genus Aeschynomene; species Aeschynomene evenia. Next base: position 9,549,702 of record CM024264.1, on the reverse strand, counting down.
AGCCTCGAGATCAATTGATAAAATCATAGCGCCAAAGATATCAGAAAGGATGTCTCAGAAGTGCAGAAGGTGAAAACATGTTTCTGAGGAAAGAACATTGTCGCCTCAGAAGGGTCTCAGAAGACCTTGCGACTAGTAGTTCTCAGAAGGGTCTTTCCTCAGAAGGTTCGCCTCAGAAGTCCGTACAACTCTCAGAAAGTTGGACTCAGAAGCAACCAAGTGTCTGGACTCAAAGGGATCGCAAGCAGTCTCAAGAAAGCTCGCTACACACAAGCTAAGGAAGTGGGAACACGCGCACTGTGCAGCTCTGAAAAGTTCCTCATTTCGCGCTGACTGTAGCAGGGAGCCGTTCCGAGAAGGACACAGCCACATCAGCAAAGAGAAACTTCAAATTTGTGGCTCATTAACGCCTATAATATGAGATCAAATTACAGAGTAAATGGACGAAACTTTAGCGCAAAAAATTCTTAAACAAACTGAGCAAAACTCTGTCAACTTGAAATCATATTTCAAACTTGAATTTTTCTCAGAAAGACAATTTTTCAAAAGTTGTTTTTTCGAACTTTGCTAAAATCTTCTAGTTCATTATTGGTTGTAAATCCTTACCTTGTGTAAGTTATTTCTAGAAGTCTACTAAGTGTAAAACTAGGGTTTGTAACTTAGTCTTGGTAGTTGTTTCGATCAAAACCAACTTTCAAAAACGCTAAGTCCTTCTTTGTGTGAAGGCAGCTTTAAGTCCTCTGGTGTTGAGGCAAGTTCGAAGTCCTTAAGTGATTAAAGCAAGGAAGTCCTCGGTTGTGAGGCAAGGAAGTCCTTAAGTGATTAAGGCAAGGAAGTCCTCTAGTGTTGGAGGCAAGGAAATCCACTTCGGGTTGTGAAGTGGTAGAAGTCCTTTACTTGGTAAAGGCATTGTTGTCTGGGAAGGCACTTTAAGTAGAATATCCAAGAACTCTCAACTGAAGGTTGAGGACTGGAGTAGGTTGGTTATAACCGAACCAGTATAAAATTCTTTGTGTTAAGCTTTTCTCCCTTACTCTTTACTTGCGTAAATCTTTGAGAAAACTCTACCATGATTTTAATTAAGAGGTCTCGTGAAAACTTTATTGATTAAATCAGAAAGCGTTTAAGAAACTCTAACTTAAAGTCATTCTCTTAAAACTGCTCAGAAAGGAACTTTCTCAGAAAGACTAAGTTCTCAGAAACCTAATCTTCTCAGAAAGCAATTTCCGCTGCAAACTCTTAAATCTACCTTCTGAGTAAAAACAGCTTTCTAAGTAAAAGTTTTAAGAAGTAATTTTTAAAATTTGCACGATTCAA
>CM024264.1:9465419-9548285 GCA_013621005.1 Aeschynomene evenia | reverse complement strand
CTCCAAATGCAATGGAACTTAGATTCTCAGAAGGTCAAGCTTCTGATGACTCAGAAAGAGAACCTTCTGTGTCTCCTTCTCAGAACCCTACTGGGATTAGAGGTTCAAGAGACTTGAAGAACGTCTCTCAGAATGAAGTCTATCCAGAACGTGGCGTAAGAACCAGAAGGAACTACACAAATCTTGCTATGGTTTCTGAACTTGAACCAGACTCCATAGAAGAGGCGTTAGATGATCCTAGCTGGGTAAATGCCATGCAGGATGAACTTGACCAATTCGAGAGAAATCAAGTTTGGAAACTAACTCAGAAACCCAAAGGCAAGAGTGTCATTGGGACTAAATGGTGTTTCGAAACAAACTTGATGAAAACGGTCAAGTCGTGAGAAACAGGCCAGATTGGTTGCTCAAGGGTACAACAACAAGAAGGGATAGACTACGATGAAACTTTTAGTCGCAAGATTGGAAGCTATCAGAATGTTGCTAGCTTTTGCTGCACACAAAGGTTTCAAACTCTATCAGATGGACGTTAAGTCTGCCTTCTTGAATGGATACCTTTCTGAGGAAGTTTATGTAAAACAACCTCCTGGTTTTGTGAATGATGCATTCCCGGATCACGTATTTAAGCTTACAAAGGCTCTCTATGGTCTGAAACAAGCTCCAAGAGCTTGGTACGATAGATTGAGCTCTTTCCTGCTTAAAAACGGATTCTCAAGAGGGAAAGTGGACACAACTCTCTTTACACTCTCAGAAGACTCTGGCTTCTTGATTGTCCAGATTTATGTTGATGACATAATATTTGGCGCAACCAATGAATGCCTTTGCAAAGAATTCTCCAAGCTTATGCAAGGTGAATTCGAGATGAGCATGATGGGAGAATTAAAATTCTTCCTAGGATTGCAAATCAAGCAAGAGTCAGAAGGGACAGTTATCCACCAAGAGAAGTATACCAAAGAACTTCTGAGGAAGTTTCTGATGGATAAGGCCAAACCCATGAGCACTCCCATGCATCCCTCTCAAGTAATTGACTTGGATGAAGATGGTGAGAAAGTCTCAGAAAGCAACTATCGAGGGATGATTGGCTCACTTCTCTACTTAACTGCCTCCAGACCAGATATTCAACTCAGTGTTGGGATCTGTGCTAGATTCCAGTCTAAGCCTAAGCAATCACATTTAACTGCAGTTAAACGAATTTTACGATATTTAAGTGGAACTACTAATCTTGGTCTTTGGTACGAGAAAGGTTGTTCTTCTGATGTTGTAGGATATTGTGATGCTGACTACGCTGGAGATAGGATCGATCGCAAAAGCACAAGTGGCTGCTGCTGCTTCTTTGGAAAATGCTTGATCACTTGGTCTTGCAAGAAGCAAAATACGATCGCCTTATCAACTGCTGAAGCTGAATATGTGTCTGCTGCAAACTGCTGTTCTCAGATGCTCTGGATTAAGAATCAGCTACTTGATTATCAATTAAGGTACACCAAAATTCCTATCCTTTGTGATAATACAAGTGCTATCAACTTAGCTAAGAATCCTATTCAGCATTCTCGATCCAAGCACATTGATATAAAACATCATTTTATTCGGGATCATGTGCAAAAAGGCGACATTGAACTCAAATTTGTGAATACTGAGGATCAAATCTCAGATATATTTACAAAGCCTTTACCCGAGGATCGTTTCAATGTTCTGAAAGGACTTCTTAATCTAAGACGTTTCTAAGTACTTTGAAATTAAAAACTTTTTCTTAGAAACCCCCTTAGTCCTAGTTTAGACTCTGAGACAAACAATAGAACTAAGCTTCTGAGCTAGAAGTAGGAAAACACAGAAAACTCTATCTGAGAAAATTTGTTCTCAGAAGACTCATCCCTCAGAAAGGAGATCTTCTGAAACATTTCTCAGAAGGAGCATTTCTCAGAAGGACCACTTCTCTCAGAAGGGTACCTTCCGAGAAACAAGTTACCAACGGTAACTTTTGGATAAACGTCAGAAACGGCTAGTTACAAGTCAGTTCTATAAATTACTCATGGCATTGTTCCATTGAGCACTTTGCGCTTAAAACTTACCAAAACTCTGCTAATCCTCTCCTCGCTTTCCAATCTTCATCTGTTTCATCTCCCTCCTCTCTCTCTCGCTGCTATCTCTGCTCTCATGTCTTCTCTATCTCCCTTTCATCTCATTCCAAACTTAAACTTTTCTTCCAAATGGCCTCCTCTGGAGAAATTAAGGGATTAATGAGAAACAAACCTTAATGAGGTATCAGAAGACATCCTCTACGAGGATGAGAAGATGCAATCCCTATTTTCACAAGACCTATCTCCCACGGAATCTAGCCATGGAAGGGTATTGCCTCTCAATGTCTACAAACCAGGTGGACGAACTTCAGCTCACATTCCTTAAGCAACCTGGATGGCCAGCCATGATGAGCTCCGAGGACGTATGCTACCCAAATGTGGTGAGGGCCTTCTACTCGCAAATCGAAAGGTTCACTAACAAAGGGGTCAAGAGAACGATTGCTGATCAACAAATCCGCTTCTCCTCCTCTGACATCAACAAAATTTTCAAGGACTTGAATGGTGGTGCTGTCATCGCTGACAACCCAGAATGGGTCAAGGAGGTAGATGACTCAGAAGAAGAAAGTGGTGACACTTCTGACTGGTAGCAACAGTCTACCACTCAAGGGCGTAAAGGTGCCTCATCTTACGCAAGAGGCCAGAATCATCTTCTCAGTTGTCCAGCATACCCTTCTCCCTCGGATTGGAGACATGGGGAACGTCACCACCCATGGATGCATGCCTACTGTACCACCTGCTGAAGAAGGAAAGAGTAGATTTTGGAAGGATGGTGCTCAACTACATGATGCACCAAGCTCATCCTAAGAGGGCTCTCACAAGTCTACCTTACGGAAGCCTTCTGACCAAAATCCTCAACCATCTCTCCTTCCCACTTTGAAGACTACGAGTATGTCTTCAACCACAGCAAATTCACAATGGTCACCTTCAACACCATCAAGAAGAAGAAGGAGGAAGCGAAGCCTTCTAAGGGAGCTGCTGGTCCCAAACAGCCCTCTAAGGCTGAAAAAGGAAAGGAAAAGGTTTTCCGATCCTTCAGAGAAGAAGAAGAAGAAGCAAAAGGTGACTCATCCTTCTCCAACAAGGGTGACAAGGAGTTATGGCTTCTGAGGAAGCTCAGAAGACTCCTTAGAAGGAACCTGAGGTTGTGAGGCTGCTGAAGACTCAGAAGAAACAACTTCTGAGCAACCCCTGACCAGAAAAAGAGGAAAACACCTCCAACTCTTCAGTCCCAGACGTGCCACCAGAAGGGAAAAAGAAACGTGGTCGTTTGGTAAAAGCTTACTCTAAAACTCCACCTTCCTTTCTTAAATCTTCTTCTACTTCAATTCCTGTTTCTGATTCTGTTTGCTGGTTTTAAACCCACCAAATTTAAAACTAAACTCCTGCATTCCTTGAATTATCAGGGAAAAAGTCTCACAAAGGAGTGGGGGATAAAAACCCACTAAGGAAACAGAGCCCGCCGAAGCCGACGGGGTAAAGAAATTGTAGCAGTTGCTGCTGCTGCTGCTGCCACTACCACCACTACTACTACTGCTGCTGCTGCTGCTGCTGTTGAAGAAGAAGCAGAAGCTTCTCATCACTCCTCCCCTCTGGGAATGTCTCTCCTCCAGAGAAGACGTTCAGGGCATGGAGGAAATGTTGTTGATTCCTCTTTTGAGGAAGGAGATGCGGCAAGCTTCCGCATTGGAGCATCGCACTCCAGATGCTGGAAAGCTCCAAGAAAGAGCCCCATAAGAAGCCATCTGAGGTTTCTATGGTGGAACTTTCTAAGGGCAACCACAACTGAGGTTGCTACTGTGAATGCTGAGTCATTGGCTCAGACGATGCTTGATGTCAAGAAGGAACTGGATCAACCTTCTGAGACTCCAGAAGCTGCTCAGATGCAACCACAACACAACTACAGCATGAGGAAGCCTTACTTGAACCAACTTCTGAGGTTGGTCCCCTCTCTTCTGAGATCCCTCCGGAACATGAGGAAACTCATGTCTCAAACACATGAAGTAGTGCCAAGGACCACCAGCACTGGCTCAGCTCAGAGGTGGGCGCTGACGCTACCATGGCTGCCGGAGTTGCAGCAGTTGAGGCATTTGTTGCCCACAGTTCCTTAGAAGGAACTCTATCTGAGAAGGACTCTCAGAAGGAACCAGAGGTTCCTCCTCTAGATCTAACAGAAGTTCCTCCTCCATCCTTCGATCAACAAGGTCCTACCTTCTCGATTACGGACTCGATGATTAGTTCCGGCTTTCAGCTGGGAAGAATGGTAGTCACCCCACCCTCTGTGTAATTTCGGCCTTTCTTTGGTCGAACTGAGAAGTTGAAGGGCATTGAAGCCATACATAGCCAGATCTCAACTTTCAACCTCTCCGAAGATACTCAGACTTCTGGTGCAATGGTGCAACCATCAGCTCCACAACCTTCTGATCTAGACTTTGCTCTAGTTTCTGAGGACACTCAGAGGCAGCCTTCTATTGAACTCGCTGCTATTGAAGACGAAGCTGTCCAAGAAGAAGAACTTCCTGAATATCAAAAGAGGGATATCATCGATGATGTACTTGAGGCTGAAGTCTCTCGTCCTCCTCCATCTCAACCCTCATCTTCTCAACAGCCTTCCACTTCTTCTGAACTACCTCCAGAATGCGCTCCGCATGCGACTCAGAGTGAGATTCTCATAGAGATATGCCAGCTGCTACGCTACATTGCCAGAAGGCAGTAGTTCTAAGTCAATGATGGCGTTTATGTATTAGCCACCCTTTTTGATGTAACAAAGGGGGAGTAGATAAATGATAAAATTTTTGTACAATGGCTATACGTAAACACTAGGCTAGGACTTAGGGGGAGCAACAACTTAGGGGGAGCAAAATATTTTGTATCTCTACAAAACCATCAATGAAAAATCATTATTTTGGCATCTCATGTTTTACTTAATTTTATGCTTATTTTTTATTATTTGGCATCTCTTGATTTACTTAGCCTGGTATTTCTGAATTTCATACATATATTCATCAAGAAATACACGCTGTGTAATTGATAATCTCAAACAGTGATCATACATTGCATACTTTAACTGTTGATTATCAAAGCCTTCTAAGAAAATAACAGAGCCTTCTCTCAGAAAGCAATGTTAAGTTCTAAGATTGTAAGCTCCAGAACCCTTCTGAGAGAATTAGGCATAATTCTCTTAGAGTTATGAAAGTTTTAATGATAACAAAGTAAGCCATAAGTATAAAAATTTTACTTAAGGTTTTGCTAATATGTGCGCTAAGTGTCTCAGAAAGATTTAAATTATTGCAATACCATGAGTAAAGACCAAGACAAAACATCAAGTAGCCTCGAGATCAATTGATAAAATCATAGCGCCAAAGATATCAGAAAGGATGTCTCAGAAGTGCAGAAGGTGAAAACATGTTTCTGAGGAAAGAACATTGTCGCCTCAGAAGGGTCTCAGAAGACCTTGCGACTAGTAGTTCTCAGAAGGGTCTTTCCTCAGAAGGTTCGCCTCAGAAGTCCGTACAACTCTCAGAAAGTTGGACTCAGAAGCAACCAAGTGTCTGGACTCAAGGGATCGCAAGCAGTCTCAGAAAGCTCGCTACAACAAGCTAAGGAAGTGGGAACACGCGCACTGTGCAGCTCTGAAAAGTTCCTCATTTCGCGCTGACTGTAGCAGGGAGCCGTTCCGAGAAGGACACAGCCACATCAGCAAAGAGAAACTTCAAATTTGTGGCTCATTAACGCCTATAAATATGAGATCAAATTACAGAGTAAATGGACGAAACTTTAGCGCAAAAAATTCTTAAACAAACTGAGCAAAAACTCTGTCAACTTGAAATCATATTTCAAACTTGAATTTTTCTCAGAAAGACAATTTTTCAAAAGTTGTTTTTCGAACTTTGCTAAAATCTTCTAGTTCATTATTGGTGTAAATCCTTACCTTGTGTAAGTTATTTCTAGAAGTCTACTAAGTGTAAAACTAGGTTTGTAACTTAGTCTTGGTAGTTGTTTTCGATCAAAACCAACTTTCAAAAACGCTAAGTCCTTCTTTGTGTGAAGGCAGCTTTAAGTCCTCTGGTGTTTGAGGCAAAGTTCGAAGTCCTTAAGTGATTAAAGCAAGGAAGTCCTCGGTTGTGAGGCAAGGAAGTCCTTAAGTGATTAAGGCAAGGAAGTCCTCTAGTGTTGGAGGCAAGGAAATCCACTTCGGGTTGTGAAGTGGTAGAAGTCCTTTACTTGGTAAAGGCATTGTTGTCTGGGAAGGCACTTTAAGTAGAATATCCAAGAACTCTCAACTGAAGGTTGAGGACTGGAGTAGGTTGGTTATAACCGAACCAGTATAAAATTCTTTGTGTTAAGCTTTTCTCCCTTACTCTTTACTTGCGTAAATCTTTGAGAAAAACTCTACCATGATTTTAATTAAGAGGTCTCGTGAAAACTTTATTGATTAAAATCAGAAAGCGTTTAAGAAACTCTAACTTAAAGTCATTCTCTTAAAACTGCTCAGAAAGGAACTTTCTCAGAAAGACTAAGTTCTCAGAAACCTAATCTTCTCAGAAAGCAATTTCCGCTGCAAACTCTTAAATCTACCTTCTGAGTAAAAACAGCTTTCTAAGTAAAAGTTTTAAGAAGTAATTTTTAAAATTTGCACGATTCAACCCCCCCTTCTCGTGCACACATACACTTTCAACATCATCTTGAGAATTGCCCCGCACTCAAGCTCTTTATTTAGAAGATGGTCAAGCTAGGAGTGCTTGAGGGGCCTATCAAAAAAGAGGAGAGTATCGATATGGTTAACTCAACACCCCCTGTCTACAAGGTCTTCCCACAAGCAGCAACTCATATCTCTAGGGCGGTGAGTCATTTTCCTTACCTAAGTGACCATGCTGTCCCTGGAAGTATGAACAACCACGGAGCCTGGTCGTGCTCAACCGACGAAATCAGTACCAATATATAAGGTGGCGGGTTCGTCTTGTAATAGAGCAAGCAAAGTGGAGATAGAGGAGTCAATAACCACCAAGGAATCTAATGCAGAAGTGGTAGAGAAAACAACAGACATCGTAGGGATCACTCGGAGTAGGAGGTGTTATACACCGGAGAAGCTAGTGATTCCCCAAACAAAACAAGATGAGAAGGAGAAAAAGGAAAAGTTGGAGGAAGAACAGGGAGAGTTCCTCAAAATTATGAAGCAAAGTGAGTATGATGTGGTGGAGCAACTGGATAGAACACCCGCAAGGATCTCACTATTCTCCCTGATCATGACATCCGATGCACATCGCAGCGCACTCAAAAGGGTCTTGGTGAGGCCTTTGTGCCCAAAGACATCACCCAGAAAAGGTAGAAGGGATTGTGAGCGCAATTAAGGCTGCAAATACTATCGCCTTCACAGAAACTGAAATATTCCCTAGCAAGGCTGGACGCCCGAAGGCACTTCATATTACTTTGAAGTGGCAAGGTTACGTCGTGCCGAAAGTATTGGTTGAGTCTGGATCAGCTTTCAATGTGCTTCCCTATTCCACACTGCAACAACTATCTGTGGATCCATCAAAGAATGAACTGAAAGGGACAGTCGCAAGAGCATTTGATGGCTCAGCCCAAGAGTTTTTGGGTGACATTCAGCTGCAATTGGAGATAGGTCCAACTCTCTTCAACACCATGTTTGATGTGATGGATATTGAGCCTGATTACACGATGATTCTAGGACACTACTACATTTTTGCTCTACAACAACGGCTGAAAACCGTGGCTATAAAGCCAAAAACTGTTGCCTTAAGCTGTCGCAACGGTTTTCAAACCGTGGAGTATACGACCGTTACCTATTTGTATAGGCAACGGTTTTTCACTTTAGGCAACAATAATAAAAAAACCGTTGTCGTTGATAACAGAATAGACAACGGTTTTACTTTCAAGTTTTGAACAACGGTTTTTATTTGTTGCCTTAATAAACAACGGTTGTTAAACCGTAATATTTTCAGTATCAATTAGTATGTGTTTTAAGCGTTGCTCTTTTATTAGCAACAGTTTCTAAGTGTTGAGAACTTATTTCTAGCAATGGTTTTCTAAATGTTGGATTTACTAATAGGCAACACTTTTTTTAGTGTTGTATTTGCTATTAGACAACAGTTTTGTATGTATTGTATTTTTCACTAGGCAACGGTTTTGTAAGTGTAGTTTTTCCTGATGGATAAGTTAAGTTCTACATATTTAAATAAGTTTACTTTAATAATAATATAATTATTAAATTTAAATTTAATAATATCATAACATTTATATATCAAATCTTATCTATTAAGATCACAAGATCTATATATACAATAATAATCCAACAAATAACATCCAAGTGAAGATTATTGTTATCTACAACTCCCAAGTTACATAATAAAAGATCAAGAGTTTGATATTATATCTGTAGATAATTCAACAAAACTAAGAAGTTATGTAATACTCCATCAAAATTCATCATCCAACTTCTCCATATTTTAAACTCTTTCACTACTCTTCATCTATTTGATGTTGTTGCTCTTTGTGATTAGCTTCTTTCTCTTTTAGGTTCCTGTAAAAGATATGAAAGCAAATACAATTAACTTACACAAATGATCAAGAATGCATAGGAGCAACAAGACACCAGATAAAATAAATTAAGAAAGTACTACAAAGAGCATAATTTTTTTTTCGATAGATAAACATAAGAATCCAAAATACAAAGGGATACTCATGAGTAGGAGACACCTACTAATATTGACTAATGTGGTATCATTAAAAAACCTTACACCTAAATGAGGAAAAAGAGGACCACAATAGACACACAAAATAAGCTTAAGAACAATAGCTACAATCTCAAGATAAAATATCAAAATACCATTGAGGCATCACTACAAACCAAATATCATCACTCATCACTCAAGGTAGACCAAATGACTTGAACCTAGCATTTAAGCAAAACCTCGCTGATCTTCCAATCTTTGTTTGAACCATGGCCTATACTAACAAAAATATACTTATGATATCATTATCAAAACCAAATAGAACACAACATCCAGGGGGCCATAACTTGGGTCCACTCATACTTAGAGGTTCACGAAACAATTTAACTTAGGATCCTTGATTCCACCTCATTGTAATGGCTCATTCCCTTCCACTTTCCAATTCTACCACCACACGTTGCACAAAATCAGTAAGGAATGCTTCAAACATTTAAATAAAAGGTAGTTCCACAATAAATAAAATCATTGATTGGTAAGTAAGTAATGCATAGAGAAAATGTTGCAGCATATTAATAAAAAATAGAACTCACTTGTTAGTCAGTTGGCTTCTACTCTGCTATTGGTACCCTCCCCCATTCTATCATTACTAGTACAAGAAAATTAGATGAGTGAGCATGAATCTTGGAAATATATACACACTACTAGTGTATATGATGAAATAAACTTGTCAATCACGCATTAAATCATAAAGAGAAAGCCAAAAGAATATATTCATCAATGAAAGAAATGAGATTCCAAATTTCTATCTAACAAATATAGTCAACTCTGTACACACCATAATGGAAATAACAGAGTCATGAAACCACTAGAGATAAAGAGATAAAAAATTGCTCTCTACTTCTCCTTCATTCACCACATAGCTTTCTGCTTAACAGGCCATTCTAAAAATATGATGATAATTTTTTATTTCAGTTTAGGAGCCACAATTGAGTCCAAATTACAATTAAAAATATTAGAAAATATAGAAAACAAAGATACTTAGAGTCTTAGACTATTACAAATTCATAAATTCATTCAGAAAAATAAAGAAAACATAAAAAATAACCTGTTTAATATTACTTATTGCAAATAGAAGAGACAAAAATGAAAAAGAACCTCACCAATTGAACTACAATCCTATTTTGAACAAGTTCAGAGTAGCAATGCAATCTCTTTATAACTTTCTTCCACCTAAAAATCAAGGTAAAAAATGTCATGTTTATCAATAAGTAGATACTAAAGAGAAATAAAAGAAAATTAACATATGCTTATGAACTTATGTAAGTAAGGGGAATTCTCAAAATAAAGAGAGAAAAAGGTCATTCATGCATGACAATAATTGGTTCTTGCTATATGATTCGGATGAACATATGAGGAAATTTGTTGTGTTTGAGAATAGGCTTAAAACATTCATGCAAGACTCTTAGCTCTTTTATGTTCATATTAAAGAAATAGAAAATGATTGAGAAACAAAACCAAAAGGGCACATAATTGGGGACATGATTCCTTACTGATTACAATACCCATCTCTTAGGTGTTGTACAATAAGAAGCACAATAAGTCAATAAGTTAATTGTTAAAGAACAGGTTATTTGAGAAGCATTTCTTATTCACAGAAATTAGAAAAGAAATGCTTCTTCTTTTGCATTGCTTTCAGAACTTAATGTCATGTACAATAAGTGAATAAGCCAATAACAAATGATAATCATGAAGTTCGTATCAATCAACGTAAATAGAAAAATCACCAAAATGTTGCATCCAGCATCCCAGTATTTTATAGCAGCATATACACACAAGTTTCTTACCTTCTGTTCTAGAACCACTAAGTCCTTCTTTAATTTTGTAATTGTTAAATTCTTCCTACGTACAATGTCTTCTTATTCAACAACCCTTTGTTTTAAATAGCAAAGAGAGTGATGAGTGAATTAAACAAATAGAAAAGGAAGTTGCAGCTTCAAACTTCAACATATGAAATGCTAATGGGTAATGAGTGTTAGTGTTACCTTGGAATTAGCAACCTTAGAAGTAATCAGCACGGTGGTTAGCTCCTTTATAGTGAAATCCTTCTCATCACAGTCCCTCTTAAGATTATAAATATCTTGGTCTACAACCAAAACATTCAACTGTACATCATAGCACAAGGTACCAAAAATAATGAACAAAAATGTAGATTAGCAACTGATAAAAATATCTATCCCAATTATTTAACATCAGTAATAGAACAACATGACCAAAATGATACTTAACTCCGAAGTGGCAGGCTCCGAAGTCGCAGGCTCCGAGGCTGCACCACACCAGGCTCTAGGCAGAGGCGCAACAGAGGCAGATGCGCAACGCCAGTCTCACTGAAGTCACCGCTGCTGGAGGCGGCGCAGTGGCGAGGTGAGTTGTTGCCTCTGTCCAAGCCATTCCCCGCCGCAAAGCCACTCTCTCACGCACGCGATCGATCTCTCTTTCTCGCTCCGCTCTCACATCTGTCACCGCGACTAGCAGCTCCCTAACCTCTCTCTTTTGCGCGGTGTAGCTGCACCTTTCCCTTACCCCTCATTCTCTCACTCAAAACAAACCTAAATTAAAAACCCTAATGTGATATGAGGATATGAGTTGTGAATTTTTGTTTTGTTTCATTTTTGCTTTCAAGTTTGTGTTATGTGTGCGTGTCTTTTGGTGTGTATTTGATTTAGTTTGATTGTTAGGTTTGCTAGATCCATATACTTTTACGAGGCCCAGTAAAAAAATTAACAAATAAACAATAATTTATTAACTTATGTTTGGTTCATAATTTTTAATGAGGTCCATTAAAAAAATAACAAATTGCCTATTAAAAAATAACAAATAAATAATAATTATCAATTTATTGTTATTAGCTATTATTTATTTTTATTTATTATATATAATTTATAGAGCCAGCTCACGAGCTAATGAGTCGAGCGGGGTAAATCTTAAGCTCGACTCGTTTAATAATCAAACTTAAATTCAAGCTCAAGCTCAACTCATATGCTCACGAGCTCAAATAAACGAGTCATAAATGAGTCGAGCCCGAGCTGGCTCGACTCACGTGCACCCCTATGTGTGATGTATGTGAGGTATGCCGTATGGAGTATGTTATTGTTAGATTGTTAGGTTAGTTTTTATTTTTATTTAATATTATTATTATTATTATAATTTATCCAAATACAAAAATGAAAAAAGAAAAGGGGTTGGGTTTTGTCTTATTATTATTATTATTATTAATATAATTTAGCCAAATAAAAAATTAAAAAAGAAAAGGGGTTAGGTTTTGTCTATTTATTTGTATGGTTCTCGAACGCTCTTCTCTTTTTTTCAAAAACAAGTTGTTTTTTTTTATCAAGTTTAATTTTTTTATTGAAAAAAAATCATTTCCTAAAAATGATAAATAAGTATTCCTAATAAATTCAATCTATTTGTTTCTTTAAATTTTAATCAATACCAAAATTATATAAATTTTTTTAAAAATAATTACTATTTTGTTGTATGATTATTTCATCATCATCAGGATTATAAATTGTTAGATACTTGTGCGAACTATATCACCATGTACTTAACAATTTCTAAAAGACACCTTACGCATAAGCATTTTCTACAATAACGATTTAATAAGTGTGATTTAAGTTAAAAATACAACAGCAACGTTTTTTATGTGCGGCTTAAGTTATAACAACGGTTTTTTAACTGTGGCTTAAAGTTAACAGTCCAACAGCAACGATTTTTTAAGTGTGGCTTAAATTAACAGTCCAACAGCAACGGTTTTTATGTGTAATATTTATAAAATTAAAAAACAACACTTACAAAACCGTTGTCTAATATCAAAACTATGCAACAGTCATAAAACCGTTGCATATATACGATAAGAGTACGGTTTTATAGCGTTTAAAATAAAAATTGAAAAATAACAAGATCATGCAACATATGTGTAAAACCGTAGCCATAGATACCCTAACGCAACGGTTTTTTAGGCGTTGTAAAATTTGGCGTTGCCGTAGCCAGGATTTGTTGTAGTGGGAAGACCCTGGATTCACGAGGCTGGTGCAGTCCCGTCCACGGTGCATCAAAGACTGAAGTACATAGATAATGGGAGGATCGTGACCGTGAAAGGGGAAGAAGCCATGTTGCTCGCTAGATCTGTGATGATCCCATACATCGATTGTGCTGAAGATGCGCTAGAAAGCGCTTTGCAAAACTTGGAAATCGTTGAGCCAGAAGAAGTAAAACATGTAGCCCTCCAAATAATGCAGAAGAGCGGTTTCAAAGAAGGAAGAGGGCTGGGAAGTCATCCGCAAGGGATTAAACATCCGATTTCATTGCCTGAAAATCCGGGGAAACTTGGGTTAGGATACGACGGAAAGCAGAAATCACCTCCGCAAACAAAAAGGATTCCGCACATCAGCGAAACATTCACATCGGCGTTAGCAAAAAATGAAGAGGATGTTGTCAACGTCATCCAAAGCACTCTAGAGGTCCCTCGAAGGATCTACCCCAGTCAAGAACCAGATGCATTAGACAATTGGGAATCTGAACCCCTTAATGATTTACTTTTCTTTAAGTAATGAACGCTTTTATACTTTGGCTTTGTACTTTTGATTAATATTATGATTACACATGCTTTTATTTGATCATCCATTTTCTAGCTTTCCATTTTTATTCATCTATTACTTTCTTCCAAGGATTCCTCTTCGACGGGATCTCTTTTCATTACGAACAATCGCGAAAATCCATTAATTGATTACTGTGTTACAACGGACTTAGATGAACTTAAACAAGAAGAAGACCCTGAATTATGCCAACAATTCGCTAAAATAATAAACTCAATGGAAAAAGGGATAAATCCACACGATGAGGTTGTTGAAATGATTAACTTGGGGAGTAACGAAAACAAAAGAGAAGTGAAAATAGTCGACAACACGGAAGGGGAAGAGATGATCGCATTGTTCAAAGAATACTTGGACGTCTTTGTCTGGTGTTATGAAGATATGTCTGGTCTAGATCCCGAAATCGTCTCCCATAAAATCCCGTTGATGGAGGGGTTTGAGCCTAAACGACAAAAGTTGCGAAGGATGAGTCCAGAGATGTCTCTTAAGATTAAAGATGAAGTTAAGAGACAATTTGATACGGGCTTTCTGGAAGTTCCTTCCTACTCACAACGTCCCCGAGGGGTGCCGTGACTAAAAATAAAAGAGAATGTAGTCGCCACCAATTTTAATTATAGAAAAATTGGAAAACCTTTTATTGTGGAAAACTGGTCTTTTTAGAGATTAGGGTTCGGGAGTCGAATTATGATTACGGAAGGGTGAGAATTTAATCTCACTGCACCCCTAATACATCTGTATAAATACGGTTACCTTAGAGCAAATTATGCAAACATATATTTATAATTTAATAATATTTGATTTCCCCTTAAAATATTAAAATAAACACATAAAAAAATAAATAAAAAAAGAACAAAATGATTTGAAATTTAATTTTGGGTTGACAAGTTGTAGCCTGCGTCGACGTATCCTCTGGTGCAATGAGAAACTCAAACTCACGTCGTTCTTGTAGAAAATACTTGTGTGTTGTATGTTTATTTAGAAAGAGCTGAGTGGGGCGAGTTATGAGTCGCACAAGTACCCTATTCAAAATTTGGAGGATGATCGTCTCATACAACGAAATAATAAGTTGTAAAAAAGATTTTGTAAATATGTCATTTTTATTGTAATTGAAAGGAAATAAATTGCTTTGGAAAAGGAAATAATTTGTTCAATTAAAAATAGATTTTTTAGGATACAAGACGATATGATTCGCACAAGTACCCCACAGTCTGAAATTTCGAGGATGATCATCTCATACAACGAAATAGATAAATGGTAAAAAAGAATTTTTTGAATTTTGTTTTGATTTTAATTGTAAAGAGAATAAATTGAATTTTATTTTAAAAACGGGAATAATTGTTATTTTAAGAAAAAAGATATTTTTAAGATACAGTATGACTCGCACAAGTACCCCACAAATTGTGATCCTCGAGGATGATTAAATCATATAACGAGATCATGAATTATGAAAGGATTTGTTTTGATTTTAATTAAAAGAAAATAAATTACTTTTGAGAAAGGAAAAAAAGTTATTTTAAGAAAAGATATTTTTAGGATACATGGCGATGTGATTCGCACAAGTACCCCACAAATTAAAATATCGAGAATGATTAAATCATACAACGATATTATAAATTGTAATAAGAGATTTGTGAATTTTGTTGTGATTTTGATTTGAAAGAAAATAAAATAAACATGATAAAAATAATGATAGTTAATTATATGAAAATAATATTAGTAACAATGATAATAATAATAGGTAAGTAAATAAGTGAAATACTTAAACAAAGAAACTAAAATGAACAAAAACCAAAAACCAAAAACCAAAAAAAACTTTAAATCCCTAATTCACGTTATGTGAAAGAAGGGAAAAAAGGGAAAGTTGCTACCGGGGGAAGGTGTTGCCATGGCTTCCCGGCGGCACGGCTGGAGGGGGAGGAAGGAGCGGCCGCGGTCTTCGTGGTCACCGCTGCTGCGCGGCTTCGAGGCGAGGTGGCGGCGGCGCTGCGATGGTGAGAAAGAGAGGGAGAAAGAGAGTGGTTGAGCGGTGGTGCAACCGGTGAAGAAGGTTCGCGAGGGAGGGAGCCGCGGCGGCAGTGCTGGTTCC
Source organism: Aeschynomene evenia (assembly GCA_013621005.1). NCBI lineage: Eukaryota > Viridiplantae > Streptophyta > Magnoliopsida > Fabales > Fabaceae > Aeschynomene > Aeschynomene evenia. The sequence goes on along the minus strand of CM024264.1, from coordinate 9,532,789 downwards.
GCATGAGAGATGAGGGAAAGAGAATGCTAGCGCGGCTGCGGGCGTGTGTCTCTGCCATCGAAGATTGCTGCTGCCGCCTGACGGAGGAGGGCACGGGGTGGTGCGCCGCGGCTGCAAGTCATCTTGCCGCCGTCTGCTGATTATTTGTTGCTGCCGCCGGTGGTGAGAGGAGGGAGTGCAGGGAGGTGGAGCCGAGATGGAGTGCGACGCTGGAGTTGAAGGTCCTGCGATTCCTTTTGTCTGACCCTCTCTGTGGTTTTACTTTGATGATGGTAGGATGGTGATGTTGATGATATTGATAAAGATGATGGTGGTGGCGGCTGAGCTATTATTGTCGCTGTTGTTCTCCGGCTGACGTTGCTACTGGTGGTGGTTTCCGACGTCACGAGGCTGGCTGGGACGTGGCCAATGGTGGTGTTGTGTTGCCACTGTTGTTGCAATTGTCCTGCTGCTGCTGTGTTGTTACTGTTGTGTTGTTGCTGCTGTGTTGGTGCTGTTCTGCTGTGAAGGTGGTGGTGATGGCTGCCCCCCTTGCTGCCATTGTTGCTTTGCTTGGGTGTTGTTCTCACATGGAGGCTTGGCTTCAAGAGCTTGATGATGATGGTTAGGTGATGATGGTGGTGCGATGGTTGCAGGGAGCCGTGGCTGCCGTCGTTGCTGCTGTTGTTATGTTGCTGTTGTTTATTTTTTCTTTTCTTTTATTACTTTTCCTTGTACTTTTGGTTGTATGTGGTGGTGTGTACTGGTTTGAGGGTGATTATGGAGGTCTTGCGGTGATGGTAGAGGGTGGCGGTGTTGGTGTTGTTTTTCTGATGGTGGTGATGAAAACGCTCAATATATATTAACTACCTAGGGTAAAATTAACATTAAGGTAATGAAATACTAATTGATTTTTCCTGATTGTGATTTGATTTAATTTAATTTGATTGTGTGTGATGAGATTGTGATTGATGCAATTGCAATTATGTTTGATGTGATGAGATTATGCTAGATTTGATTGTAATTATGTGATTTAATGAGTTGCTGATTATGATTTTATTTTTTTACATTTTTTGATTTTTTTCTATTTTTAAATAAATGTCCGGACAAAATACGGTGTTTATACAGGTGGCAAGCATCATACCCTTGCCAAAAAAGGATGGAAATGTCAGGATGTGTGTCGACTATAGGGATTTGAACAAAGCTAGCCCGAAAGATAATTTTCCTTTGCCGCATATCGACGTCCTCGTCGACAATATTGCAAGAAGTCATCGTTTCTCTTTCATGGATGGGTATTCGGGTTACAACCAAATCCTTATGGCAGATGAGGACAAGGAGAAAACATCTTTTATCACTCAATGGGGGGGGGGGTGTTTTGCTGTCGGGTCATGCCATTTGGATTAAAAAATGTTGGTGCAACTTACCAGCGGGCTATGGTGACTCTTTTCCACGATATGATTCATAAAGAGTTGGAGGTATATGTGGATGACATGGTTGCAAAGTCGCAAGAAGGAGAAAGTCATGTCGCAGTCCTTAGGAAATTGTTTGAACGACTCAGAATGTACAAGCTTCGTCTAAATCCGGCAAAATGCACTTTTGGGGCATCCACGGGAAAATTGTTAGGATTCATTGTCAGGAGAAGAGGCATCGAAGTCGATCCAGACAAAGTTAAAGCTATCCAGGAGATGCCAGCCCCCAAGTCAGAAAAAGAAGTTCGAAGCTTTCTGGGTCGCCTGAACTACATTGCAAGGTTCATTTCCAACATGACGCCCACCTGTGATCCGATATTCAAGCTTTTGAGGAAGGATAATCCATTACACTGGAATGACAAGTGTCAAGAGGCCTTTGAGAAGATAAAAGACTATTTGACAAATCCACCACTCCTAGGTCCCCCAACACCGGGAAGACCCCTCATTCTATACTTGACGGTTTTGCATGATTCCATGGGTGCGGTTTTGGGACAGCATGACGAGTCGGGAAGAAAAGAGCAAGCAGTGTATTATTTGAGCAAGAAGTTCAACGATTGCGAGTCCCGATATTTGACCATTGAGAAAACCTGTTGCGCACTGGTATGGACAGCAAGAAGGTTGCGTCAGTATATGTTATACTACACAACTTTGCTAATCTCACGCATGGACCCTCTCAAATACATTTTCGAGAGCCCTCATATCTCGATGAGAATGTCCAAATGGCAAGTGGCATTGGCAGAATTTGATATAAAGTATGTAACCAGGAAAGCTGTGAAGGGTAGTGTCATTGCTGACCACGCACCTTGCTGAAAACCCACTTGAAGAATATTAATCTATGGAATTGGATTTCCCGGATGAGAACCTCGTTGCTGTCATGGAAAAGGAGGATGAAGGCGAAGGGGAAGGTGATGTGATGTGGAGAATGTACTTCGATGGAGCAGCTAATACACATGGAAATGGGATTGGGGCAGTATTAATCTCTCCAGACGGGAGGCAATTCCCAATCTCTTTCAAGCTTGCTTTTGATTGCACCAACAACACTGCAGAGTATGAGGCTTGGATAGCAGGTTTGAAAGCGGCAATAGCTCTCGACGTGCAACATCTAGAGGTCTATGGAGATTCAGCACTCGTCATTTGTCAAGTCAATGGAGAATGGAGAGTCAAAGAGCATCAGTTGTTATCATATTACCAATGTCTCACCGGTCTCAGAGAAAAGTTCGAGGAAATAACTTTCCATTATTTGCCTCGCGAACAAAATCTGTTCACAGACGCACTGGCTACATTAGCCGTTATGACTAAGCTTGACTTACAAATGGACATTCGACCTCTGCAAGTGCTGATCGAAAAGGAACCTGCTTACTGCTCCAATGTCGAAGAAGAGTCTGATGGCCAACCATGGTTTCATGATATCAAACAGTTCATTAAAAAAGGGGAATACTTGATAGAGGCAACTGAAAATGACAAGAAGACGCTCAGGCTGTTGTCGATGTCTTTCTTCTTCTCAGGAGATGTGCTGTACAAAAGAAACCATGATGGCGTTCTGTTAAGGTATGTTGATGCGATAGAGGCCAACTTGGTCATCTCAGAAGTACACAAAGGTATCTGTGGGACCCATGCAAACAGACACACGCTTTCCAAACAAATTCTCAGACACGGGTACTATTGGCTCACAATGGAAAAGGACAACATGGAGTTCGTGATGAAATGTCACAAGTGCCAAATTTACTCTGATAAAATTCACTCCCCGCCAATGCCTCTGCATACCCTTTCATCACCATAGCCATTCGCCATGTGGGGCATGGACGTCATCGGGCCAATCAATCCCAAAGCTTCAAACAGGTACAGGTTCATTCTAGTGGCAATTGATTACTTCACCAAGTGGGTCGAAGCAGCCTCTTATGCCAATGTGACAAGCTAAGTGGTGGTGAAATTCTTAAGAAATAACATCATTTGTAGATACGGGTTGCCAGAAAGACTCATCACAGACAACGCCACTAATTTCAACAATGCAGACGTGAGGGGGTTTTGCGAAAAGTTCAAGGTCAAACATCACAATTCATCTCCTTACCGCCCTAAGATGAACGATGTGGTTGAAGCCGCAAACAAGAACATCAAGAAGATCTTGGGTAAAATAGTGGTCACATACAAGGACTGGAGCGACATGTTACCATACGCATTACACGCGTATCGCACATCAGTTAGGTCCTCAACTGGGGCAACACCATACTCCTTGGTGTATGAGATGGAGGCAGTGACACCTGTCGAAGTGGAGATTCCATCACTGAGGGTCCTGATAGAGACAGATTTGGAGGAGGTTGAATGGGTCAAGGCAAGATATGAACAATTGAATCTGATAGAAGAGAGACGAATGAATGCTATCTGTCATGGACAGTTGTATCAGAGAAGGATAACTCAAGCGTGTAACAAGAATGTGCGCCCCCGAACATTCCAACCCGGTGATCTCGTCTTGAAAAGGATACTCCCGAATCAAGAGGATAACAGAGGAAAATGGGCACCCACACATGACGGTCCCTACATCGTAAAAGATGCATTTTCGGGAGGAGCCTTGATCCTAACAGATATGGAAGGGCAAGTACTTCCGAAACCAGTCAATTCAGATGTCGTGAAAAAGTACATTGCCTAAAAAAAAAAATTCCGCTAGGTTGAAAACCTGAAAGGGCGACCTAGGCAAAAATTAGGAACAAAAGAAAGCTCGCTAGACTGAAAACCCGAGAGGGCGGTCTACGCAAAAGTTTGGGCAAGATACTTCACGGATAAGTCGAAAACTCAGAAGAGCGACCTATCATCCCCTTACGGCGAAACTGGGGCAATTTGAGTAAAGCGAAGATTGTTAGCATGCAACTGCGGGTCGTGATCCTAAAACACACAAATTCAAGTCCAATGTAACCTTTATTCAATAAATGAGATTTTCGCATGTTGTTCGTTCTCTAAATTGTACCTGTAGCCATATACATTCCAATCCATAAATAAAACCAGTTTCACTTCTTATCTTTCTTTCTCTTCTCTCTTTCTCTTCTTACACCATTGCATGCATGTGTAATCGTAATATTGTTTTCAAGCGCGGCTAAAAGAGTAATTGCTAACAAAGTTTAAATGACGGTAAGTCAAACAAAGGGTCGAGATTCGAAAAGGGGTACCAACTTGCACAATTAAAATGCTGACGAAAGCAAGGAATAAGAAAACCATGGACGAAGACAACCGCCACAGAAGAATTGGGTCCATAGTCAAAGAAATCGGCAAACTCATCACCACAACAATGCTCGACTAGGGTCAGACTGAAGTTTTCTTAGAGGAACGATGTGACAGACACCCTAAACTAGGGCAATTTGAGATATGGTTTCAGAAATCGCGTAGATCATTTAAACAACGGAGGAAAATCTGTCTCCTGATGGAAAACCATCTTACATGTTTTCTATTTCATAATCATGCATCACATGCATCTCATAATACCTGGATACTTTCGTAGTCAACAAGCAAGCAACTTTCAATTTCTCAGCGCCAAACTTTAAATTCCCATGCCTCAATGTTTATTTTTCCTGCCTCGATGTTTATTTTTCTGCCTCGATGTTTATTTTTCACGCCTCGATGTTTTTTCTGCCTCGATGTTTTTTTTTCTCGCCTCGATGTTTTTTTTGCTGTCTCGATGTTTATTTTTCATGCCTCGATGTTTATTTTCCTGCCTCGATGTTTATTTTTCATTCCTCGATATTTATTTTCCTGCCTCAATGTTTTTTTTCTGCCTCGATGTTTATTTTTCCCGCCTCGATGTTTATTTTCCTGCCTCGATGTTTATTTTTCCTACCTCGATGTTTACTTTCTTGCCTCGATGTTCATTTTGTCTCTATGTTTTCTTACCTGGATTTATTTTCTGCATTGACCACAAGCTTTCACACACTCACATTCATCCAACATTCATCATCCTATTTGGACAAAATATGTGTTTGAATCTTTACTTGTCCGTTACTATGCATAGTAACAAACAAATAAAGAGAGGCAACTGTAAACACCATATTTTGTCCTAATAAATGATGATTCATTTTTAAATATTGTATTAATAATTAGAATAAAATCAAAATAAATCATTAAATTAGATTAGATTCAAAACCAAATCAAACATTTAAACATAATATAAATCAGAATCAATTTCAGTCAATTAAATACAATCAAGCTTAATTCTAATAATCACAGAAAATCAAAATATAATCAATCATCATCAATTAAAAATTTTTCACATTAATTCTTGATTCAACCTAAAGAGCTCTATAAAAATCACTCTCTAACAACAGGAAAAAGGGCACCAAAAACAGAAAAATAATGTACTCACACACTACACAGTACACAAAAACCAAGGTAATAACTTCTTCTTCTTCGTGCAAATCATCACCATCATCGCCCGAAACTACCTTCTCTCTCCCTCGGGGATGTTGTGACAAAGGAGAAGAAAAAGAAGAAGAAAAAGAAAAAAATAAGAATGAGAAGAAGTGAAGAAAGAAGAATTGCGAGTGAATGTATAGTAAAAATGATGGAATGACTTATGGTGGCAATAATAATAATGTAGAAGAAGCATTTTTGAACTATTAATTTGACTTAATGATAACAAAGTTGATTAGGAATATCAAAATTTAGAAAAAAATAATTGTGAATTTGAGATTATATTCATAAAAAAAACTAATAAACAAATAAAAAGAAGAATCTTTGGATGAGAAAATCAAAGACTGCCAATATTATATTATTTTGGAGGATGTGAATGTAACATCCTATTAATAATTAACACTTAATACTTAAATCATATTAGGTCAATTATCAAATGATTACATTTTAATTGCATAATTTGTTGTTACTTTTAAAATATTATACATAAAAAATATGGGAAATTTTGTTTCGAAAATGCTTTATATGAAAATTAAGGGCAAACATCAATATATATATATAAGTGTCGAATATGTCCATACAGATAATAAATATATATAATCGTACATTCCGTCCTACTCTTATCATATATAATAGAAATACAATAAAATCATCAATACACATAATCATAAATAATAATAATAATAATAATAATAATAATAATAATAATAATAATAATAATAATATGAGTTTTGCTAACAAGTGCCCTTAAGGTACTTAACAAAGAGGAAACATTTACCTCGGAAATATTCATTTTTATTTTCTCTATGTAATGGGTCCACCATAACTTTTTATTTTTTTTTTAAAAAAAACTTACCTTTTCTAGTATCCTTAACAAGTGTCCTTACAGAGGTAAAAACCTAATAATATTAATGTAGTCTCCCAATACAAATATTGTCGGCTAACAAAGGTCTGGTCTCAACAACATAAATCCACATAAATAAAAGGGAAAGAAAATAAGAACTAATGAAAGCTCTAAGCGCGTCCATAATCACATCCACCTGATGTAATCCCCAAGTAATTAGTCTTTAATGCTTAAGTTATCTTAGGCCAATCATCAAGAGTCAAATCCTAATTTCATAGCTTGTTTCTTTCTTTTAAAATAATATACGCGAAAAATAGTCGGGAGTAAAATTTTCGAAAACATTGCTATATGAAAATAAGGGCTCTTCACATACAATATTCGCTAATATAAATAACACAATCGTATATAGTAAAACAAACGTCAACGGTGCATAAAAATCACGAACAAACTCCTATAAAGAACAGAAACATGAATAGGTACTAGGTGTTTGTGATACCCCGTATCATAGTGTCCCTTAGGAAGGACTCTCTTTAGGACGCATCAGAAACGCGTCAGCAAGTTTCTGTCAAAGGGGCTCACTAGCGAGCAGTCAGCGTCCGCTAGCGAGAAGCTAGTCGTTAGCGACCAAGTCAAGTCCCACATTGGTTGCAGCATAGTGTCAACCTTTCCTCCTCACCCTATATATATGAGTAGTAGTTGAGCTCTTTCTTCACACCTCCTTCTACCGTCTTTTTCTATAAAGGAAACTCTGTTGGAGTGAGGTTCTGACGCCTTGGGGATTTCTCAGTACGAGCAAAGTTCCCGACGGTGAGTAAGAGCGGGAATTTCTGCCTTTCCTACGCGAAGCGCGCTAGCGGTCAAGAGAGGCTTGCTAGCGAGCGTGTCCGCGCTTGCGGCCAAGAGAGGCGCGCTAGCGGCCAAGAGAGGCGCGCTAGCGAGTGTGACAGTCGCGTCCTCAGTTCAAGTTTTACTTCCTTTTTTTCAGGGGTCCTAATGGGTCCTTTTTGTAGTCCAGGTGCAAACGAAGTGCCGCTGGCTGGAGCCGGTGCTAACGGTTCTTCTCAGTGTTAGGAGTATCCAGGTGAGTGGAGATCTTGTATGTAGTGTAGCATTTATGACATATATTTATGTTTGATAACTAGATAATTAGGAAATATAATAATAACGTAATTATGCATGTGTTTGTAGAATAATAGTAGTAGAAGTAGTAACATGTTAGGTGGTTAGAGTAGGATAGTAGAGACTTATGTTTTATGCTATGTATGTGGCTGATTGGTTGGCTGTTTATTGGTTTATAATATAACATGTGATTAAGATCATACTAGACAGATAAATAGACTATAAGCAGAATTCATGATATGTATGATTGCTTGAGTGAATTATGTGCTGACTGTCTTGAGTAGTTACGCCGCCCCTAATTAGTATACGTCAGACACTATGGCCGGTGGTCAGTCCCGATATCTTAGTATGATTTACTAATTATAGGTGAGTCGCCATAGCCCGTCAAGTACATTCAGATCCTGGATATCAGACGGCTTGGTTATGGATACAGTTATACCCCACGTGGGTCAGAGATTAGTAAACTCATGTCGCGTGCTGAGTCAGATTAGATTATGCCTATGCTGAGCGCTGGGTGACAGATTACAGATACAACTTACAGTAAAGGGCTTGGTATGCAGGCTTTAGTGTGATAGCTCGACAGGATATCGTTTGTATGATCGATAACATGATGGTTGTGTTAAATATATGTATGAGTGTTGCATTGCATGCATGTTCCCCATCACTGAGTCGATGACTCACCCCTCATCAACCATATTTCTGAGTACGATCCTGTAGCAGACGAGGAGCCGTTGATCCATTAGAGGTTGTGCAACTATTATCTTGGGTGAGCTCCGCTTTGATCGTGGAGTCTAGTAGTTAGTTATTGCTTATGTTTATTTCAGTTATCAGACGGTTCAGTTTCGGTTGTAATAGTTTGCTCCAGACTTTAGAGGCAAGTTTCCTTTTCAGTTATGTTTCAGATATCATATTAGCTTTGTAACTCAGACATTATCAGTATTCACAACAGTTATACAATTATATACAGTTATCAGTTAAACAGTTATTTCAGTTATTTTCAGTTATTCAGTTTATTTAATAGTTTATGCATATCGTTTAACCTTTATATCATGTTTAGAAGCGTGTTCATTGGGATAGAACCATTCGCACGAACACCCCTTAGTAGCGGGGTGTTACAGTGTTATCCCATAAGTCCAAAATCAAAACTCTTGAGACTCCACGATATATACAAGTATATAGATAGTTGTCGGCTAACAAAGGTCCGAACTTAGAAACATAAAGTAAATAAATCCAAAACATCTGATAAAAATATAAAACGTAACATGTATGTGAAAGAAAGATAAACTGAAATATATGCTCTCTACGCCTGCTCGTGCTCCTCGCTAGCACCAACGTCCTGCTCAGTTAGATCCTCTAAAGGGGGAAAAACATATGGTGAGTACTGGGAAGTAACTCAGTAGAGGTGGTCGTCCCAGATTTATTTTAAAATAATGAAACATGTTAAATTCATTTCAGGTATAAGTTCGATAATGTCTTTCTCCGGAACGTCCTTAACCTAAGTGTGTCTTGCTTATTTTATCCATGCATATAACATTATATATAATATACCTCTGTGAGGTGTACTAGTGCACCTAAACATATACAATGAATATAACACACCATATATACACATATCAGAGCTTTCTTTCATCTTGTCTTTAACTTTAACTTTTATCTTTCAGAGATGGCAAGCCACCCTCCCTTCCTTTATTCTCCTAACATTCATCCCTTAAGCATGAGCTCATCCTAATCTTATGGGGGAGAGGGGAAACAATTCACCTTCCCTTAGTGACGAGGTTGCATACCGAAGATGCCACCCCACCGTTAGCAACTCTCAACACATACCGAAGGCTGTAGAGTGTTTTAACTTTACAGAGTATCAAAGATTGTTTCAGAGCATTCCTTATATTTGTCATCAAAACAAAACATCATTATCAGATCAGAGCATCTTTATCTTTATCATTACATTATAACATAACATCAAAATAACATAATATTACATCTTAGCATTACATCACAACATATACCAACATATAATCATGCATATAGTTCATAATATCATGCATAGGTCATAGACAAGTCAAACATTTCATTCATATAAAATATAGAACACATTAGAGCACATAAAAGGTCAACACAACACATTTTCATAGAATTTTGGTACTGTTAATCGATTACAGATTCTTTGTAATCGATTACGGTGATCGATTACAGACTCTTTGTAATCGATTTTACAGAGAGATGGTTTTCCCTCAATTGGAAATTCCCAGATCTTAATTGATTACATAATCGATTACGAACACGAGAAATCAGATTCTAGGGTTTCAAAAACACATTTTTCACAAGCTAATGGCTAAAACTTGATCTAGAACCTTTCCAATTGGTAGAAAACGAAGATACACATAAATGGTGAAAAACATTTTTAAACATCTTTCAATCGGTAAACTTGTTTTTCTTTGAAAATCATTCGGTAAAATATAACCCTTTCATGAATCCTAACGGGAAAACGAGTTTTCAACAATTCAAATGGTAAAACTCATACAATTCACGTAAATACATACTAGCATGCATATCTAGAACCCCTACCTCTTGTAGACCTCCAAGCTATATGTTATGACACCCTTTCTCGATGCGTATCACGATTTCTCTTTCTCACACAAGCCCCACGAACGGTAGGATTATGAAAAGTGATCTCGAAGAATTAGAATCGGTAGATAGGTAGTATTTGATGAGAGGATAAAAAATATGTGGTCGTTTCTGTGATCGGATGAGGTTTGATGTAAGATTCGTGGTGTGGAATGACTATGACTTAGTGATGAGAATTTGGCTCTGAAGGATTTAAAGAATCCGAGCAAAGAATAATCAAATGTTCAGAAGTTAGAAAATCACGATCAGAAGCTAAGGAAGCTCATTTCAGGGTTCAGAAGCATGGAATTGAGGATCAGAAGTTAGATCTCAATGATACACATGATCATAAGCTTGACACTAAGCTTGAGAAGCTGGAATTGTATGAAGCGCTAGTTCAGAAGCTTGATAATTATGCAGAACATGTTCAGAGGCTAAGGGATGCTGAGAAGAGTATTCAGAAGCTGCATAATAAGGTTAAGAAGCTTAGGGAAAATTCAGAACCTATTCAAAAGTTTGAAACGCAACACAGTGATGTTCAGAACCTCATTCTAGAATTCCAAAAGCTCAACAATGAAGTGGTAATTTGTCTTGAGTCTACAGAAACTACCAAAGGATTGGAAAGATCATCCACTCGTGCCAAAATAAGATAAGCAAAGGTTCAACATAATTATGCACGAGGCTTTAATACAAGAAAGTGGTGGATCAATTGCTGCAATGTGGATGAGAGTAATTGCACAAGATTAAATACTAAATGAAGCATTAACTACAAAGCTTGGACGGTGGAAATAATTTGCACATGTGGGAACTCTTCAATTAATCTCTTTTCTTTTATTCTGAGTTAAATAAATTGTTATTAGCTTAGAGTTAATTTCTAGAATTAAGTTAGAATTTCAGCCTTAGAAAATTAATTTGGACGGCTGAGAGTTTTATTTAGAGTTTATTTCTCATTTCCATGAAGTGATTCTTAAATGACACTCACTTAAATGTTGTGAGTGCGTGTCATTAAAGATTACATTCAATACATGTAATTTCTCCTCTATAAATACAAGCCTTTGAGCTGAGGAATACAACTTTGGGATAATTTTCATCATATTATTAAGAGTGATTCTCAATGTTCTTTCAAGAACATTTTAGACTTATCAAATGTTGCTCAAACATCCTTTGTGGCGTCTTTCCAAGGCTTATATCAAATCCTTTTGAGTGGCGTCTTATCACTTAAACCCAATCAATTCTTAATCTAATCCATCAACCTTACACCTTTCTTAATTCAAGTTCTTAGATCAAGTCACTGTCATCTCGTGAACACCTTCAGAAGCTTCAGAGCAGTCTTTGAGATTCCTCCTAATCACTTCAGAAGCTTCAGCCACAACACTCAACAAAAATCATTCTGCTATGCAACCTCAGAAGCATCATTAGATTCATCATGTGAACTTCAGAAGCATCCGATAATTACTTTGCAACTATTTCAAGAGCTAAAATCTAGCTTCCACAGAAAGAAGCTCCGCAGACGGTCCAAGTTTCAATTGGGGTTCTAATCAGAAACCTCATCACTTAGAGCTTTCGAGTGAGAGTGAGTATGGTGGAGGCACAAGGGTTAGAATGAGGATTAGGAGTGTTTCTTATAGTGGTGTTAGGGTTTGGCACAGAGCAAATCCGTCCATGCTTTTAAAAAGACGTTGTTGGGCCAACACGTAACTCAAAACACACTAAAAACTCGATGCGTTGGCTGTAATCGATTACAACCTTGGTGTAATCGATTGAACCCTGTAAAATTGCTCAGATTTGAAAATCTGATGCATGTAATTGATTACCAATTTGTGTAATCGATTACTGGGTTACATAAAAGACCCTAAACACCTTAAAAACGTCTCAACTCATGCAATAACCTTACATATAACATACCTATCCTCATGTATGATTAATGTACAAATAAAAACACATATAGTACAGATATAGAACATAACGCACAAAGGTTTATCTAGGAGAAACTTATTCCCCCAAACTTAATTAAATTTCAACTAAGGTCAATCTCCCTTAATTTCACTTAATTAGAATTTAATAATCGAGGTGTTAGATTTCCCCCCTAAAAAGAATTTCGTCCCGAAATTCGTACCTGCCAACATGTGTGGATACTGGCATCGCATCTCATCCTCTAGCTCCCAGGTGAAGTCCTCCAACCTACCTTCGCCCCAAGCCACTTTGACAAAGGGCACTTCCTTACTTCTCAACTTCTTGACGCCGCGATCAACGATTCCCACAGGGGGAACTTAAACATCAAATCATCCCTTAGTTGTACATCTTCCGGCTCTAAGACATGACTAAGATCAGATTGATACTTTCTCAACTGAGATACATGAAAGATATTATGCAAGTTTGCAAGATTTGGGGGTAAGGCCACCTGGTAAGTGACTGGCCCGACACGACTTAGTATTTCAAAGGGACCAAGGTACCTAAGGCTCAGCTTCCTAACTTTTATGGCTCGACTTATGCTTGTCGTGGGAGTAGCCCGCAAAAACACATGCTCGCCTACATAAAACTCCAAGGTTCTCCTCCTCCGATCTGCATAACTCTTCTGGCGACTCTGCGCCGCAAACATCCTCTCTTTAATCTGCTTCACCTGCTCCGTAGTCTCTCTCACAAGGTCAGGTCCTAAAACACTCACCTCTCCAGGGTCATAAAAACATAAGGGGGATCTACACTTCCTTCCAAACAAAGCTTCAAAGGGCATCATTCCTATGCTTGCCTGGTAGCTGTGTTGTAAGAGAACTCTATCAAGGGTACGAATGTCAAAACGGGTCAAGCCCACCGGGCTGACTCGCTTAGCCCGCCCAAATTGGCGGGCTGGGCTGGGTTGTAATTTTAGGCCCGTTGTTTCCGAAAACTTGTTTAGCCTGCCCCGCTTTACCCGCGGGCTAAACGGGGCGGAGGCTGGCAAGCCCGCTTAGCCTACCTCTTTGTTTTTTTTTTTCTAAATTAAATCAAATACCTAATACCCACTCACTTACCCATCAAACCAATTACCCAAACTTAATCCCAACAAGTCCAAATGGCCCAACAAAGCCCACTTTTTTATTTTACTAAATGATTTTTTTGTTGATTAAGTTATGTTTGATGAATTTTAATTTAGTAATTATTATTGTGTACTTTACTAGTTTACTTTTAATTGAAATTATAGAATTTTTGTTAAAAAATTAGATATTTTTTTATTTTTTAATTAAAAAATTTGTTACTAACCATAATAAAATATAAAATTATATATTGAGAAAATTAGACGGGCCAACCCGCTAGCCTCTCGGCCCACCCTAAAGCGGGGTGGACCTCATTTTTTTGGATCACCATTTTGGCGGGGCGTGCCTAAGCGGGGTAAGCTACCCGGTTTGACATCCCTACTCAACGACGGTAACTTATCCCAACTTCCCATACCGTCCAAAACACATGCCCTCAACATGTCCTCCAACGTCTGAATCGTCCTCTCCGACTGTTCATCCGTTTGAGGATGATATGCCGTGCTCATGCTCAACTCCGAACCAAGCGCCTTCTGGAATGCCTCCTAGAAGTGAGACGTAAATCCTCATATCACGTTCCGAAACTATCGTCTTCAGCACACCATGCAACCTCACGACCTCCTTGATGTATATCTCTGCCAACTTTTCCAAAGGGTAAGCGATCCTGATCACTTGAAAATGAACCGACTTGGTCAACCGATCAACAATGACCCACATTGCATCGTGACCTGCTTGAGTCCTTGGCAGTCCAGATACGAAGTCCATGGAATTGCTCTCCCACTTCCACTCGGGCATGCTCAACGGCTGTAACATACCCGATATCCTCCTGTGCTCCGCCTTCACCTTCTGACACACTAAACACTTACCAACCGACTCTACCACATCTCTCTTCAGTCCCTCCGACCAAAATGTCTTCCTCGAGTCCTAATAAATCTTATCCACTCCAGGTGAATGGTGAAATGGATCTTATGAGCATCCTCCAAGATCGATCTCCAAAGGTCACCACTCGCCGGCACACACACTCTCCCCTTGAACCTCCATAATCCATCTCCATATAGCTTAAAGCCCTGTAACCTTGTGATACCCCGTATCATAGTACCCCTTTGAAAGTGCTTTAATATGGTCTAAATATGTCTAAGAAGGGTAAGAAATGCTGTTAAAACGTGTAAAATGAAGAAAGCACTTATGCTGTCAACAGGTGGCGGCTAGCGAGCAGATGATGGCGGCTAGCGAGCAGGTGCGCGCTAGTGAGCAGATTATGGCCGCTGGCCAGCAAGTGTCCGCTAGCGAGCAGATTTTGGCGGCTAGTGAGCCGTCAAGTCCCACATTTCTCAAAACAGCATTTCAGCTTCCCCCATCCTCCTATATATATGAGTGGTTAGTATAGCTTTTCCTTCACACCTCATACTCTTGCCTTATCAAAGCAGTGCTTTGGGCGTCCTTTATATTAAGAGGAACTCTAGTGGAGTGTGAGTCTGACACCTTGGGGATATCTCGGTTCGAGCAAGTTCTCGAAGGTGAGTAAAAAGTCGTTTTTGCCCCTGTTAGCGTGCTGGTCGCGAGCGAGCTAGGAGAGCTCGCTGGCGAGCGTGCCGTCACTAGCGAGAAAGTGTTGCTCGCTAGCGAAGGTTCAGTGCGCAGCTTAGTTCAAGTTTTTTATTTCTTTTGTGCAGTCCTGATGGGTCTTTTGCACGCCAGGTGCAAACGCGGTGCCGATAGCTGGAGCTGGAGCTAGCGGTGCCTTCCAGTCTCAGGACTTTCCAGGTGAGTGGAGGTTTTAGGGTGGATATGTCGTGGCTGCCACATAGTAGCATTTGTATATGTTTATATGTTTATATTTATGTTTATGTTTATATGTTTATATTTATGTTTATGTTTATGTTTATATTTATGTTTATGTTTATGTTTTTGTTTATATGCCTAGGAAGATAATATGATAAGTAGATAACATGCTTAGGTAGATAATATGATAGGTAGATAACATGCTTAGGAAAATAATATGATTAGGAAGATAGCATGCCTAGATTGAGCACATGCATGGATAAATAATCTAGTAGGGTAATATGACATAGTTAGATAATATGTATCATAGTAAGACAACCTAACCTAGTAAGATAACATTACATAGTAAGATAACTTGATATAGTAAGATAATATAATCTAGTAATTAATGCGACCTAGTAAGATAATATAACCTAGTAATTAATTATAACCTAGTAATTAATACAACCTAGTGAGATCATGTAACCTAGTAAAACACCATAACCTATTAGGATGATATAACATATTAAGATAACATAACTTAGTAGAATAATGTGACCTAGTAAGATAGTAAGCCCCACTAAGATGACACGTCTTAGACAGATAATATACCTTAGACAGATAACATATCTTAGTAAGATAACATACCTTAGTAGAAATGTGCCCTAGAGGATAACGGGTCTTAGTGGAGGATATGCTTAGATAGATAAGTTCCCTAATAGATAACATGACAAGAATGAGTGGATGACTACTAGATCCCTTTGTATTTATGTTATGCGTTATGATTATATTTATTATGATTATTCCTATAAGCTTGAATGATTTATGCTATGTTATGCCATGATATGAAACATGTTAGAACCCTATGATATATTATCAGTATGATAACATGCAGTGTATGAGTAGAATGGTTGTAGAATTGTTTGATGACTGTTTACGTAGTCAACGAACCCGTCGTAGTATGTATTCAGACGCTATAGCCCGGATGCAGCTCCCGGTCGAGTTTAGCCGTGACATCCTGCCACAGAGCGCCTCGAGTCCCACCCCGGATACAGATACAGTATGACTGGCCTCACCTGCGTGGTTGTAGAGGTCCAGATCACAGGGTGGCTCGTGTTCCGTCATATGACCGCACCCTAGTGGTAGCGAGTCTCGAGGGCGGCTCATGTTCCGTCATTTATCAGTTATCAGTTCAACATGGAGGCTCGAGTGCGGATAACTCCTGCGGTACGCGTTCGTCGTGAGAGAGGTGCAACTACATAAACAGGACAAGTATATGTAATTGATAACATGACAGTATGTGTTGCATGACATGCATGATACCCCATCACTGAGCTTGCGACTCACTCCCCGCATTTTGTTTTAGAGTTCGATCAGGAGGCAGACAAGGGACCGTTGATCCAGTAGAGGTTGATTGCAGTTGGTTTCCTTGGTGAGCTCCGCATTTTTCGTGGAGTCTTAGCAGTCTATGTTTAGTTTATATTTCACAGGCAGATCAATCATGTTTAGTTTTGCACCAGACTTTAGAGGTAGGATTCCTTTATCAGTTAAGATGTGCCTCAGTGTACAAAACTAGTATGTATGTTTCAGATTGATACAAATATTTATATATATTAGTTTTTTTATTGTTTATTTTGTTATGTTAAGCCTTTATGTTATTCCCTAGTAGCGTGTTCGTAGGGATAGAGCCCTTCGCACGGACAGCCCTCAGTAGCGGGGTGTTGCAAACCTACCCTCACTAACCGTATTCTGAATCTTTCTAAACTCCTCATCCTCCTGTTGGGCTCTACCGATCTCCCTCAAGAAATCATTGGACACCTGAAGCTGGCTCCCTCTAACACTAGTGGGGGTAAGGGTCACTCCAAGGTCGAGGTTCCTAAACTCCTCTATCAGCTTGGCCTCTCTCACCATCATGTGGGCTACACTCACTGTCTTATGGCTCAAAGCATCTGGCACCATGTTCGCCTTCCCTGGATGGTAGTTCAACTCAAAATCATAATCCTTCAGGAACGCCATCCACCACCTCTGCCTCATGTTCAAATCCTTGTGATCAAAGAATTACCTCAGGCTCTTGTGATCAGAGAACACCTCAAACCGAACTTCATAAAGAAAATGTCTCAATATCTTCAAGGCAAACACTACTGTCGCAAGCTCCAAGTCATGAGTCGGGTAATTAAGCTCGTGTGGCTTCAACTACCGTGAAGCACAAGCCACAACTTTGCAATGTTACATAAGCACGCAACCCAACCCTTTGCAGGAAGCATCAAAGTAACCCTCAAAGGGATAACTGGGGTATGGCAGTGTAAGCACTGAAGTCGAGGTCAACCTGCTCTTCAACTCCAAGAAACTCTTATCGCACTGCACCACCCATACAAAAGACACATACATTCTTCCTAGTAAACTTCGTCAAGGGTAACACAATAAGGGAGAAGTTTGAGATGAACCTACGGTAATACCCTGCTAGTCCAAGAAAACTCTGAATCACCACCGTAGTGAAGGTTAATATGTGCACGGGAAGGGGGGGGGTTGAATCTTGCTTGTTTCCAAAATTTGCCTTTGAAATTTTTCTCTTAGAAAACTGTTTACTCAGAAAGTGGTTTTAGAGATTGCAGCGGAATTAACTTTCTGAGAAGGTTAAGTTTCTGAGACTTAGTCCTTCTGAGAAGAGATTCTTTCTGAGATAGTTTAAGAGATTGATTTGTGATTTAATTTTCTTAAACGCTTTCTGAAGTTAACTTAAATGAATTTTCACAAATAATTCAAGTTAAAACGTGTTAATGATTTTCTCAATAGTTTTCTTGATTTTAGGAGCAAGGGAGAAAAGCTTTTAACACAAGTGAATTTTTATACTGGTTCGATATTAAATAACCTACTCCAGTCCTCAACCTTCAGTTGAGATTTCCTTAGATATTCTTCTTGTCGTGCCTTCTCAGACAACAATGCCTTTAGCAAGTAAAGGACTTTCACCACTTCACAACTCGAGGTGGATTTTTCTTGCCTCCAACACTAGAGGACTTTCTTTGCCTTAACCAATTAAGGACTTTCAAATGCCTCACACCTGAGGACTTAACTTGCCTTAAACAATTAAGGACTTTCAAATGCCTCAAACAATCGAGGGATTAAAACTGCCTTCAAACAACGAAGGACTTAACGTTTTTAGAAATTGTTTTGATTTGAAAACAACTACTAAGATTAAGTTACAAACTTAATTTAACCCTTAGTAGACTTCTAGATTTAACTTACAGATGTAATAATTTACACAAATACAAAGCTAGAAGATTTTCGCAAAGTTTGAAGAACAACTTAAGTTAAGTTGTCTTTCTGAGAAGGTTCTTTGTTTTCGCAAAAATGATTTCAATTCAACATAGTTTTTGCACGTTTAATTAAGGGTTTTGAGCGCAAGAATTTAGTCACAATGCTTTGCAATTGAACTCATATTTATAGGCGTTAAAGAGCCGCGAAAACAGAGCTTTCACTTTGCTGATGTGGCTGTGTCCTTCTCAGAACGGCTCCCTGCTACAGTCAGCGCGAAATGAGGAACTTTTCAGAACTGCACAGTGCGCATGTTCTCACATCCTTGGTTTGTTGTAGCGAGCTTTCTGAGAGTGAATGCGAATCCATTGAGTGTAGGAACTTGATTGCTTCTGAGTCCAACTTTCTGAGAGTTGTACGAACTTCTGAGGCGAACCTTCTGAGGGAAGACCCTTCTGAGAACCACAAGTCGATGAGGTCTTCTAGACCTTTCTGAGGCGACAGTTTCTTTCCTTAGAAACATGCTTTCACCTTTTGCGTTTCTTGAGCATCCTTTCTGATGTCTTTCACGGTATGATTTTATTGTTTAAGCTCGAGGTTACTTGATGTATGTCTTGTTCTACTTATGGAGTGCAATAATTTTAAGCTTTCTGAGACACTTAGCACACATATTAGCAATACCTTAAGTAAAATTTTTATACTTATGGCTTACTTTGTTATCATTAAAACTCATATGCCAATAAGAGAAATATATCAATTTCTCTCAGAAGGGTTCTGGAGCTTACAATCTCCCCCCTTTTTGATGATAACAACTTAAGTCTTAAGATAATAATTTTGCTTAAGTTCTGAAGTGTTTTTTATTAAGTTTTTTACTTATTTAGAATGCACTTTTGCTTTCTTAGAAAGTAACTTAGCTTTCTGAGTGAAGGCGTTGTTATTTTCTTAGAAGGCTTTGATTATCAACAGTTCTAATATGCAATGTATGAATACTATATTCGATTATCAGAAATTTAGCGTATATTTCCTGATGATTTGAAATATGCGATAATAGAAATACAAAGCTTAAAAACATAGTTGCCAAAATAGTACTGATTTTTCATTGATTTTTTTTTTTACAAAAAAATTTTGGCTCCTCCTAAATGTTTGCTCCCCCTAAGTCCTAGCCTAGTGTTTACATTTAGCCAATGTACAAAATATTATCTATATCTACTCCCCCTTTGTTACATAAAAAAGGGTGGCTAATATAAACTCCATCATAGACTTGGAACTATTGCTTCCTAGATATGTAGCGTAGAAGCCTGCAGATCTCCATCTGAATCTCAGCTTGACCCGCATTTGGAGGGCATTCTGGAGGTATCTCATGTGAAGAGGTAGAAGGCTGTTGCGAAGTGGAGGGTTGAGTCGGAGGAGGACGAGAGACTTCAGCCTCAAGTACAACATTCACTATATCCCTCTTTTGATATTCAGGAATAAGGTCTTCTTCTTCCACAACTTCTTCTTCAACAGCTTCTTCTGCAGCTACTTCTTCTTCGACAGCAGCAACTTCAGTAGAAGGCTGCCTCTGAGTATCCTCAGAAACCGGATCAAGTCTAAGATCAGAAGGTTGTGACTCTGAGGGTTGCTCCATAGCACCAGAAGTTTGTGCATCTTCTGAGAGGTGGAAGGAAGAGAGTTGCTTGTGAATTGCTTCAATAGTCTTCACCTTCTCAGATCGACCAAGGAATGGCTGAAAGTGCACGGAGGGTGGAGTGTGGGAACCATCCGTCCAAGTTGAAAACTGTAACACCCCTTGACAACTTGAAGGCGTTGACGACTGTCCTCTGACCAACACGAGACTTTCTAGTGTGCTTTGTTCTCACTCGCAAACTTTCTGAGAAAACTTCCCAGAAGGTCACCCATCCCAGAATTGCTCCAGGTCAAGCACGCTTAACCTTGGAGTTCTTAAGGGATAGGCTACCGAAAAGTAGATGCATTTTGTTGGTATGAGTAGTGCAAATCAATTCCTTTAAGATATCCTCAACTGTATAGTCCCATACCTATACAGCCTTCAGATCCCTCTCATTCCGGTGTAAGTTCGATTCGTTCATGTGCCCCTCCCACTTAGAAGCCTGCTAGGAGCCGCTCCTTGTCCGTGCCTTGTGCACCGGCGATCACTCCCCGCCCTCGTCAGTGCCTGGGATCCCTCCGCTTAGAAGCCTGCCAGGAGCCGCTCCTTGTTCATGCCTCGTGCACCGGCGATCACTCCCCGCCCTCGTCAGCGCTAGGGATGTCACATGCCCACCAGCTTCCGCTTGGTTCGTCCTCGAACCACACCGTACTGGGAGAGGTCAGGCTCTGATACCATCTGTAACACCCCTTGAAAACTTGAAGGCGTTGACGACTGTCCTCTGACCAACACGAGACTTTCCAGTGTGCTTTGTCCTCACTCGCACACTTTCTGAGAAAACTTCCTAGAAGGTCACCCATCCCAGAATTGCTCCAGGTCAAGCATGCTTAACCTTGGAGTTCTTAAGGGATAGGCTACCGAAAAGTAGATGCATCTTGTTGGTATGAGTAGTGCAAATAAATTCCTTTAAGATATCCTCAACTGTATAGTCCCATACCTATACAGCCTTCGGATCCCTCTCATTCCGGTGTAAGTTTGATTCGTTCATGTGCCCCTCCCACTTAGAAGCCTGCCAGGAGCCGCTCCTTGTCCGTGCCTTGTGCACCGGGGATCACTCCTCGCCCTCGTCAGTGCCCGGGATCCCTCCGCTTAGAAGCCTGCCAGGAGCCGCTCCTTGTTCATGCCTCGTGCACCGGACTCCCCGCCCTCGTCAGCGCTAGGGATGTCACAAAAACCAGACCCAAGCATAGAATCCGTCAGTGAGAAGGTTGGACCAGGTTGATCAAACAGAGGAGGGGGAATCTCAGTAACATCCAGAGTTTGAACCTGAAGTTCCTTCTGAGAGTCTTTCTCAGACCGAGTCCCTTCTAAGGAACTGTTGGTAATAAATGTCTCAACTGCTGCAACTCCAGCAGCCATGGTAGCGTCAGTGCCCACCTCTGAGCTGAGCCCAGTGCTGGTGGTCGCTGCCACTTCAACATGTGTTGAGACATGAGTTTCCTCATGTTCTTTAGGGGTCTCAGAAGAGACATGACCAACATCAGAAGTTGGTTCTTTCTGAGTGGATGGGGGAGGAGTTTGTGGTTGTTGTTGTTGCTCTTCTTCACGTTCTTTCTCAGCCTCTTGCTGAGACTTGGGAGGAGATGGTGGTGGATTTGCAGCTTCAGCTTCTTGAGTCTCAGAAGGTTGATCAATTACCCTCTGGACGTCCAACATCATCTGAGCCAGAGACTCAGCATCAACAGCAGCAACCTCAGTTGTGGTTGCCTTAGAAAGATCTGCTGTAGAAGCCTCATATGGCTTCTTCTTGGGCTCCTTCTTTGAGCTTCCAGCATCTGGGGTGCGATGCACAATGCGGAACCTTGTTGCGTCTTCTTCCTCAGAAGAGGAATCAACAACATTACCTCCAAGCTCCTGAACATCTTCTCGGGGAGGAGAGACGTTCCCAGAGGGGGAGGAGTGATGAGAGACTTCCTTCTCATCTTCAGCAGTGGTGGCAGCAGCAAAAATGGCTGCTATAAGTTCTCTGCCCGTCACCTTAGGCGGGCTCTGTTTCTGAGCGGTTTTAAGACCCACTCCTTTGTGTGTGTTTTTCCCTGATATTTCAAGGAATGAAGGAGTTTAGTTTTAAAATTAGTGGGTATAAAACCAGAAACAGGTTTTTGAAAAGAAATATATGAAGAAGACGATTTAAGAAATGAAGGTGGAGTTTTAGAGTAGGCTTTTACCAATCGACCGCGCTTCTTTTTGCTTTCGATTGGGACGTCGAGGGTTGGAGAGGCTTTTCTTTTTCTGACCAATGGCCTATCTGAGGTGGTTTCCTCAAAATCTCCAGCAGCTTCAGTCTCCTTCTGAGGGCTCTTCTGAGTCTCCTCAGAAGCCATGCTTCTAGTGATCCTTGTAGGAGAGAGATGAACTACCTTCTTCTTTTTCTTCCCTTCAGAGGGATCAGCTTCCTTTCCTTTTCCTTTATTAGTCTTAGACCGCCGTTTGGAGCTGGCGGCATCCTTAGAAGACTTGACTTCCTCCTTCTTCTTAGTTGCCCCTGATTTTCTGGTACTTTCTTCTTCTTGATGTTGTTGAAGGTGACCATGGTAAACTTGTTGTTGTTGAAGACGTACTCATAGTCTTCAAGTGGGAAGGAGAGATGGTTGAAGATTCTCGTCAGAAGGCTTCCATAAGGTAAGCTTGTGAGAGCCCTCTTGGGATGCGCCTGATGCATCATATAATTAAGCATCATCCTTCCGAAATCCACCTTGTCCTTCTTTAGAAGATGATACAGTAGAGAGGCATCCATTGTGGTGATGTTACCCATATCACCAAGTCGAGGGAGAAGAGTGTGTTGCATGATGGAGAAAATGATTCGAGCCTCTTGTGTGAGGTGGGGTACCTTCACAGCCTTCAGTGGAAGATCATTATTTCCAGTAAGAAGCTTGATAATCTCATCTTCAGAGTCAAGTACCTCCTTGACCCAATCGGGATCATCAACGATAACTGCTCCTCCATTCAGTGTCTTGAAGACTTGGTTGATATCAGCTAAGGAAAACCGGATCTTGTGATCAGCAACCAAGCTTTTTACTCCTTTGTTGGTTGATCTTTCTATCTGTGAATAGAAAGCTCTTACCAAGTTTGGGTAGCAGACATCCTCAGAACACATCATTGCCGGCCATCCAGGTTGCCGGAGAAACGTGAGTTGGAGTTCGTCCACTTGGTTGTAGACATTAAGGGGAAGAACCCTACCCATGGCTATGTTTCTAGGGAGGTAGGTTTTCTTAAAGAGAGCTTGCATCTCTTCATCCTCGTAGAGGATGTCCTCAGATACTTCGTCTAGTTTGTTTCTCATCATACCCTTGATTTCTCCAGTAGAGGCCATTTGGAATGAAAAGGGTTAAGACAGGAGAGAAAACAGAGAGAAGATGGAGCAAAGAGGAGAACGAAGAGCGAAGAGGGACAAGAGAAAGAGAGGGATGAAAGCAAGAAGGTTTGAGAATCGAGAGAGAAAAATGGCAGCGTTTTGGTAAGGTTTGGAAAGAAAAGTGCTCGAATGGAGCAGTGCTTTGCGTATTTATAGCACTAGCTTAGTAACTAGTCGTTGCCAACACTTAGCCAAAAGTTACCGTTGGTAACTTACTCTCGGAAGGCATCATTCTGAGAGAAGTGATCCTTCTGAGAGGTGCATCTTCTGAGAGTTATTTCCCGAAGACTTCCCTTCTGAGGGGAGAGTCTTCTGAGAATTAATTTTCTCAGAAAGAGTTTTCTGTCTATTTTCTCATTATGCTCAGAAGCTTAGTTCTAATATTTATGTCTCAGATTCTAGACTTAGGACTAAGGGGAGTTTCTAAGAAAAATAATTTTCAAATTAAAATACTTAGAAACGTCTTAGATTAAGAAGCCCTTTCAGAACATTGTAGCGATCCTCGGGTAAAGGCTTTGTGAATATATCTGAGATTTGATCTTCAGTATTCACAAATTTGATTTCAATATTGCCTTTTTGCATATGATGCCGAATGAAATAATGTTTTATATCTATGTGCTTGGATCGTGAATGTTGAATAGGATTTTTAGTTAAGTTAATTGCGCTAGTATTATCACAATATATGGGAATTTTCTCATACCTTAGCTGATAATCTCGCAATTGGTTCCTTATCCAAAGCATCTGAGTGCAGCAATTCGCTGCTGACACATACTCAGCTTCTGCCATTCATAGTGCGATCGTGTTTTGTTTCTTGCATGACCAAGTGATCAAACACTTTCCGAAGAAACAACAACATCCACTTGTGCTCTTCCGATCGATCCTGTCTCCAGCATAATCAGCATCACGGTATCCTACAACATCAGAGGAACAACCTTTCTCGTACCATAAACCAAGATTAGTAGTCCCAATTAAATATCGCAGAATCCTTTTAACAACAGTTAAAAGTGATTGCTTAGGCTTTGATTGAAATCTAGCACAGATTCCAACACTTAGTTGAATATCTGGTCTAGAAGCAGTGAGATAGAGAAGAGAGCCAATCATGCCTCGATAGTTACTTTCTGAGACTTTCTCACCATCTTCATCCAAGTCAATTACTTGAGAAAGATGAATGGGAGTGCTCATAGGCTTGGCCTTATCCATCAGAAACTTTCTCAGAAGCTCTTTGGTATACTTCTCTTGATGAATGAAAGTTCCATCAGACTCTTGCTTGATTTGCAATCCTAGGAAGAATTTCAATTCTCCCATCATTCTCATCTCGAATTCACCTTGCATCAGCTTGGAAAATTCTTTGCAGAGGCGTTCGTTGGTTGCACCAAATATTATGTCATCAACATATATTTGAACAATCAAGAAGCCAGAGCCTTCTGAGAGAGTAAAAAGAGAAGTGTCAACTTTCCCTCTAGAGAATCCGATTTTATGGGAATGCATCATTCACAAAAATAGGAGGTTGTTTTATGTAAACTTCCTCAGAAAGGTACCCATTTAAGAAGGCAGATTTTACATCCATTTGATAAAGTTTGAAACCTTTATGTGCAGCAAAAGCTAGCAACATTCTAATAGCTTCCAATCTTGCAACTGGAGCGAAGTTTTCATCGTAATCAATTCCTTCTTGTTGGTTGTACCCTTGAGCAACCAATCTGGCCTTATTCCTCACGACTTGACCATTTTCATCAAGTTTGTTTCGAAACACCCATTTTGTCCCAATGACACTCTTGCCTTTGGGTTTCTGAGTTAATTTCCAAACTTGATTTCTCTCGAATTGGTCTAGTTCTTCCTGCATGGCACTTACCCAGCTAGGATCATCTAACGCTTCTTGTATGGATTCTGGTTCAAGTTCAGAAACCATAGCAAGATTTGTGTAGTTCCTTCTGGTTCTTACGCCTTGATCATGATTGCCTAATACCTCATTCTGAGAGACATTTTTCAAGTCTCTTGAACCTTTATGCCCCTTAGAGATATGGTTCTGAGAGAATGGCACAGAAGGTTCTCATTCTGAGTCATCAGAAGCTTGTCTTTCTGAGAATCTAGATTCCATTTGAATTGGAGAGGTAGATTCATTAGGTTCTATAGCTTCAATGATGATTTTAGATTTCTTTTTAGACGAAGATGAGTTTTCCATGGGCTGGAAACCACTCTCATCATCTATAAGAATTTTCTTTTCGGCTTTCTCAGAAGAGATGTTGAGTTTTTCAAACTCATCTTTTAAGTTGGCAACTTTCTGAAACAGATCCTTACTGAGTTCTTTGAACTTAATATGGATTGTCTCTTCAACACACTTGCTCCTCTTGTTGTATACTCTGTATGCTTTAGAGACAGAGGAGTATCCTAGGAAAGTTCCATCATCGGATTTTGGATCAAACTTAGAGAGTTTGTCCCAACAAGAAGAACTAAATACATGAAAGTATGAAATGTTGGGTATTTTATTCTTCCAAAGTTCATAAGGAGTCTTTTTCAGAATTGGTCTCAGAAAGATGTGATTCTGAATGTAGCATGAGGTATTTACAGCCTCAGCCCAGAAACCTTTGGAAAATCCGCTTTCTAAGAGCATTGTTCTAGCCATCTTCTGAAGGATTCGATTCTTTCTCTCAGCCACTCCATTTTGTTGAGGAGTTCTGGGAGATGAGAATTCGTGAGCAATGCCCAAGTTTTGGCAAAACTTTTTGAAGACGTGATTCTCAAATTCACCTCCATGGTCAGATCGTATGGTGTGAATGTGAGAGTCTTTTCAATGGAAACTCTTTTTGCAAAAGCTTTGAATTTTTCAAAAGTTTCTTCCTTAGAAGCCAGAAAGAATACCCATGTAAATCTGGAATAATCATCTGTTGGTATATGCCCTAGAGGGCCAATCATAGTTGCATTTTTATTATGATATTGTGACATTTTATTTATTTATATATATATATATATATGAGGCATTGTTTTCATTAATTGTTTATTTATTTATTTTAATAAACATTATGATGTCCTTAGAATGGAATAAAGATTAGGTACATAACCTAATAGTGAGACTCCATTCTTAAATGTCCCTAGTCAAGTATTAATGTAAACAACAGGGCAACAGTAATATGTTGAGACTAGTATGTGTATGGACTGATAACCTTTTCTCACAGGTTATGGATATGTGATATCAAGTCTGCACATAGGTATATATGGTGATATATATTGGACTGACCCGCCATGAGAACACCACATGGATAGTAATGTGAATGTCATAAGTGATTCTCATAGAGATGATGGTACATGTAGTCCTTTGACTTGAAGTTACTGCGATCCGCTGCATGAGGAGTTATGTTCCTTGATACCGTCAAACGTTATCCGTAACAGGGTAATTATAAAGGCGGTCATTAGGCATATCACGAGTCATGTGGGCGGTGCGAGTAACGTAGATAGAATTTGTCCCTTTCACATTACGAGAGATATATCTGTGGGGCCCTTGATGAGTAGGACTGGGTAAAATGTATGGCCATACTGAAATGAATTAATGTGTGACATTAATGTCATTTATTTTATCAGTCTACTCGGAGATCAAGAAACTAATGATTTAACTATACAAGATGACTAATTCCATGCTTGTGTTAAATCTGGATATTTGGACAAAGGGACTGAAATGTACGGTAACGTCAATCACGGAAAGGTTATGTCAAACCGTTGACTTTCTTATAACTTGGGTAGCAGTGATGTGTTGCTAGATACCGCTTACTGTTTATATTATTTAAATGAGATTTAATAATATTGCCAACGTTGTAAGAACCTATAGGGTCGCACACTAAAGCAGTTTTTATATTGATGCTAAATTAGAATAAATTAGTGTGACTAATTTAATTGGGCTTAAAGAATAAGATTAAATTAGTGTGACTAATTTAATTGGGCCTCCATGAGATGGAACTAATAAGGATTAGGGTAAAAATTAGTGTGACTAATTTAAATTGGCTTCCATAAGATGGGCCCAACAAGGCTTAGGTTTAGGTCAAGTGTTGGCTATAAATAACACACCTAAGGAGCCTTTTGTGTGGTTGATTTTATACACTTTAGCCTTCCTCTCTAGAAATCCTTATTTCTCTGTTCCTCGCTACTAGCATAGTGAGTTTCAGAAAAGCATCAAGGTGAGTGTTTGACACTCACAACTGCTGTGTGGATATCTCTAGGCCGTTGCTACACTTGCAACGGAGGAGTTTGACATAGCTCTTTGTGAAGATTCAAGAATTCAAGAATTGAAGAGTTCAAGATTTGAAGAGTTCAAGAGTTCAAGATTTGAAGAGTTCAAGATTTGAAGACTTCAAGAATCGAAGAGTTCAAGAATTCAAGAATTCAAGATTTCAAGAGTTGAAGAATTCAAGAACAAGAACTTTTGAAGAACTCATGAACAAGTGTTGTTCGCATATTGTATTGCGATAACGCTTCAACAGGTAATTCATAGATGAATCATGTTCATTCACATGGGTCCTCGGGTGGGAATTGCATAAAAATTTTTGTTTTCCGCTGCACCTTTATGCGTGATTTCCCAAAAGTGGTATCAGAGCGTCTTGTGAAAACATGGTTCTCTTGAAAGAACTATCTGTTGTTTATATGATAAACACATTTTTTGTTTTTATGAAAGAAACGTTTTTGATCACATGGTGATGTGATTTGCGCAATATATATGTTATGAGATAACATTGTTTTGTTTCTTTGCCGATATGGATTCATGAAAAGGTTCAAGAGTTGAATCCTTGTTGAATTCTTGCCGATAAGGATTTGTGAAAAAGATTCAAGAGTTGAATCCTTGTTTTTTGAAATCCTTGTTTTCGAAATTCTAGTTTTCGAAACTAATCCTTATTTTCAAAGTTCATCCTTGTTTTCGAAAAGTTTGGTGTTTGATCCTTGTTTTCGAAAATTGCTTGTTGTTTCCTTGTTTGTTTTCGAAAATTACATGATGGATGGCTAGGATTCATTTGATTTGATCTTGTTTCCTTTTTGAGTGACAAATAGATGTGATATGTTGATATCATATCTTTTTCAAATTTGGAAATCTTTTAATTAATGAGATTAATTAGAGGGAATATGTATATCATATCTTTTTCAAATTTGAGAATTTTTAATTAATTTGATTAATTAAAATTCGAATATATATTTATTTATATGGGATATGTTTTTCAAATTTGGAAATCTTTTAATTAATGAGATTAATTAATAGAGATATTTGATATCATATCTTTTTCAAATTTGGAAATCTTTTAATTAATGAGATTGATTAAAAGGGATATGTGTATCATATCTTTTTCAAATTTGGAAATCTTTTAATTAATGAGATTAATTAATAGAGATATTTGATATCATATCTTTTTCAAATTTGAAAATCTTTTAATTAATGAGATTAATTAAAAGGGATATATGTATCATATCTTTTTCAAATTTGGAAATCTTTAATTAATATGATTAATTAAATTCGCATATATATATATACATGTCATATCTATATTTCAAATTTTGAAATCTTTTTAATTAATGGTTAATTAAAATCGCATACATATATATGAGATATATATGTGTTTCAAATTTGAAAATCGTTTTAATTAATGTGATTGATTAAATCGAATTGTATATGTATGGTTTGTCTGTCACGGATTCAAGATTCATTTCAATAAATCGTTTTATATTCCGAAAACGTTTTGTGCTTAGAGCAATAAAATCATTTTAAATATAAAGCATTCGTTTTTAATTGGATAAAATGATTTAAAGTATTTCTTTTAACATGTCATGGGATGCATGTTTATATGTCCTCATATGCTTTATTCATTTTATTCTATCATGTTGCATTTACATGTTATACATATATGTATGAGATACATATATGGATGTTATGTGTTGAATGGTTTAACACTACATGGTGAGATCAATTTATGAAAAACCCCTTATTGTAAAATATTAAGTCATGATAGCCTTCCGGTGCATAGCACTCGTCAAGACTGTTATCGATGTAGTGTGGGTCTGCCAAAGCAGGGCACTCTTATCTATGGCAGTAAGGCGCGATAGGACAAGCAAGTAATGTCCGACTGTTAGCCATTGGGTTTGACTTAACTAAGTGAGATTCAATAGGATTGAGAGGCTTAGAGGCAACGACGGTTGGGCTTTAATTCATAAGATGAATTAGAATAAGGTGTTATTCACCCAACTATCCAAGAATTGTATAAGATACAATTGGAAAGAGTTTCCTACCTAAATAGTCGAAACATTAAGCGATCAACCAAAGTTGACTTAAAGCTAAATGAAATATGGATCTTGGCCCACTATAAAATATTCCAAAGGAAAAATTTTACGAATCAATGTAGAGGGTCATTGGTTTGAGTAAAATAGTGGGAGCAATATTTAATTAAAGTCCTAATTAAATAATATATGTCATGATACTCACTCTGCATATTTTCTTTTTGTAGTTACTATGGCATCACACTCTTCTACTAATCTGTCATTGCGATCTATCCTTGAGAAGGATAAGTTGTCTGGAATAAACTTTCTGGACTGGTATAGAAACTTGAGGATTGTCCTCAAGCATGAAAAGAAATTTTATGTCCTCGAGGAACCTGTTCCTGAGGCACCAGCTGCAACTGCTTCTAGGGCTGATAAAGATGCTTATAAGAAGCATCAAGATGACGCCTTGGATGTTAGTTGTCTCATGCTTGCTACCATGACCCCTGAGTTGCAGAAACATCATGAGAGCATGGAGGCGTACGATATGATCGTACACCTCAAGCAACTCTATCAAGGGCAATCAAGGCATGAGCGGTTTGAAGCATCTAAAGCTCTTTTCAGCTGCAAGATGTCAGAAGGAAGCTCTGTAGGTGCTCATGTGCTCCAAATGATTGGATACATTGAGAACCTTGAGAGGTTGGGCTTTCCTTTGGGCAGAGAGTTGGCCACTGACCTGATCTTGCAGTCATTGCCTGAGTCATATGGACAGTTCGTTATGAACTACAACATGAATGACATTAATAAGACCTTGCCTGAATTGCTGAGCATGTTGAGAACAGCTGAGCAAAATATTAATAAAGGCAAAGGCAAGGCAATCTTGATGATTCAAGATGGAAAGGGCAAAAAGAAGAGACGCAGCAAGACCAAGGGCAAGGGAAAGGGCAAAGGCAATGAGATTGCAAAGCCAAAAGCCTTGAAGCCTAAGGGTGGTGTGTCTAAAGAGGGCACCTGCTTCCATTGCGGTGGGACCGGACATTGGAAGAGGAACTGTGCAAAATACCTGGAAGAATACAAGAAGAACAAAGGAAGTGAGACTTCCGCTTCAGGTATTTTTGTTATAGAAATCAATTTATCTACTTCTACATCATGGGTATTAGATACTGGATGTGGTTCTCACATTTGCACAAATGAACAGGAGCTAAGTGAGAGTAGATCGTTGACAAAGGGCGAAGTCGACCTACGAGTGGGAAATGGAGCAAGAGTTGCTGCATTAGCTGTAGGAAATTATGATTTGACTTTGCCCACTGGGCTTGTAATTCAGTTGAAGAACTGTTACTTTGTACCTGCCATTAGCAGAAACATCATTTCTATTTCGAGTTTGGATAAACTTGGTTTTACTTTTATAATTAAGAACAAATGTTGTTCAATTTATTATGATGATGTCTTTTATGGTAGTGCACCTATGATTAATGGACTTTACGTTCTTGATCGTGAAACGCCCATCTATAACATTAATACTAAGAGGTTCAAATCAAACGAATTGAATCCTTCTTACCTTTGGCATTGTCGTTTAGGCCATATAAATGAGAAACGCATTTCAAAACTCCATAAAGATGGATTATTAGACTCATTTGATTATGAATCATATGAGATATGTGAATCTTGTTTATTGGGAAAAATGACTAAGGCGCCATTCACTCAAAAGGGTGAAAGGGCCACTGAGCTTTTGGGCCTTATACATACAGATGTGTGCGGACCCATTAGTACCTCGGCCAGAGGTGGTTTTCAATACTTCATCACATTCACTGATGACTTCAGTAGATATGGATATGTGTATCTCATGAGACACAAATCAGAATCCTTTGAAAAGTTCAAGGAGTTCAAGAATGAAGTAGAAAACCAACTTGGCAAGAGTATTAAAATCCTTCGATCAGATCGAGGAGGTGAATACTTGAGTCAAGAGTTTGATGACTATCTGCGAGAGTGTGAGATATTATCTCAACTCACTCCTCCTGGAACGCCACAGTGGAATGGTGTTTCTGAGAGAAGAAATCGAACATTGTTGGACATGGTTCGATCAATGATGAGTCATGCAAACCTTCCAAATTCTTTCTGGGTACATGCTGTGTTGACAACAGCACTTACACTTAACCGTGTTCCAACCAAGACGGTAGAAATGACACCACATGAGATGTGGACTGGTAGACGACCCAGTATGTCTTTTATGAAGATTTGAGGTTGTGAAGCTTATGTGAAACGTCAGGTCTCTAATAAACTTGAACCTAAATCTGAAAAGTGCTTTTTTGTGGGGTATCCTAAAGAAACCAAGGGATACTATTTCTACAACCAATCTGACAACAAAGTGTTTGTTGCACGAACTGGTGTATTCCTTGAGAAGGAATTCATTGGAGCCAGTGGGAGCAAAGTAGAAATTGAAGAAGTACTTCAACCACAAGAAGAAACTTTACTGGAGGTGGAACAAGAGCAGAGTACACAAGTTGTTGTAGTACAAGAGCCTGCTCAAGTAACACAAGAACCACGTAGGTCAGACAGAACACGTCGCCCACCTAAGAGATATGAATTTCTCAGGACTCAACAGGGTGATGTACTGCTCATGGATCAAGATGAGCATGTTACCTATCAGGAGGCCATTACTGGACCTGATTCTGAAAAGTGGCTAGAAGCCATGAAATCTGAGATGGATTCCAGGTACACTAACCAGGTGTGGACCTTGGTTGATCAACCTGAAGGGGTAAAACCCATAGGTTGTAAGTGGGTTTTCAAGAAGAAAACTGACATGGATGATAATGTGATTACTTTTAAGGCAAGATTGGTTGCAAAGGGTTTCAAGCAAACTCATGGTGTAGACTATGATGAAACCTTTTCACCCGTCGCTATGCTTAAATCCATTCAGATTTTACTTGCTATCGCTGCATACTACGATTATGAGATATGGCAGATGGATGTCAAGACTGCTTTCCTTAATGGAAATCTCCTTGAGGATGTGTACATGACACAACACGAAGGTTTTAACATCGGAGACGATGCTGCAAAAGTATGCAAGTTACAGCGATCAATCTATGGATTGAAGCAAGCTTCTAGGAGTTGGAATCTTCGTTTTGATGAGACTGTGAGACAGTTTGGATTCGTTAAGAACGAAGGTGAACCTTGTGTTTACAAGAAGGTTAGTGGGAGCACAGTTGCATTTCTGGTCTTGTATGTGGATGACATACTTCTCATTGGAAATGACGTCCCGACTTTACAGTCTATTAAGACTTGGCTTGGGAACTGTTTTTCAATGAAGGACTTAGGCGAAGCTACTTACATATATTGGGTGTAAGG
Source organism: Aeschynomene evenia (assembly GCA_013621005.1). NCBI lineage: Eukaryota > Viridiplantae > Streptophyta > Magnoliopsida > Fabales > Fabaceae > Aeschynomene > Aeschynomene evenia. The sequence continues at coordinate 9,499,773 of CM024264.1, read as the reverse complement.
ATCTATAGAGATAGATCAAACAGATTGCTTGGCCTAAGCCAAAGTACATACATAGACAAAGTGTTGAGACGCTTTATGATGCATGATTCAAAGAAAGGGTTCTTGCCTATGTCACATGGTGTGACACTCTCAAAGGCCCAATGTCCCCTTTCTCAAGCCGATAGGGATCGGATGAGTAAGATTCCATATGCATCTGCAATTGGATCTATCATGTATGCTATGTTATGTACACGACCAGATGTCTCGTATGCTTTGAGCATGACGAGCAGATACCAGTCAGATCCCAGTGATGGTCACTGGACAGCCGTCAAGAATATCCTTAAGTACTTGAGAAGAACTAAGGACTCATTCTTGGTATATGGAGGTGAGGAAGAGCTTGTTGTAAAGGGTTACACTGACGCTAGCTTCCAAAATGATAAAGATGATTCCAAATCGCAGTCAGGTTATGTGTTTTGTCTTAATGGCGGGGCTGTGAGCTGGAAGAGTTCAAAGCAGGAGACAGTCGCCGATTCTACTACAGAGGTCGAGTATATTGCTGCCAGTAATGCAGCAAAAGAGGCCGTTTGGATCAGAAAGTTCTTTACTGAACTTGGTGTGGTTCCATGCATTGAGGACCCCGTGGCTCTCTATTGTGACAACAATGGAGCCATTACACAGGCTAAGGAACCTAGGTCTCACCAGCAATCCAAACATATACTCAGGCGCTATCATCTTATTCGAGAGATTATCGATAGAGGAGATGTAAAGATATGCAGAGTGCCAACTGATGATAACATCGCTAACCCACTGACCAAGCAACTTCCTCAGCGGAAGCATGATGGGCATACTAGATCATTAGGCATTAGAGATATGTCGGATTGGCTCTAGTGCAAATGGGAGTCTGTTGGTATATGCCCTAGAGGGCCAATCATAGTTGCATTTTTATTATGATATTGTGACATTTTATTTATATATATATATATATATATATATATATATATATATATATATATATATATATATATATATGAGGCATTGTTTTCATTAATTGTTTATTTATTTATTTTAATAAACATTATGATGTCCTTAGAATGGAATAAAGATTAGGTACATAACCTAATAGTGAGACTCCATTCTTAAATGTCCCTAGTCAAGTATTACTGTAAACAACAGGGCAACAGTAATATGTTGAGACTAGTATGTGTATGGACTGATAACCTTTTCTCACAGGTTATGGATATGTGATATCAAGTCTGCACATAGGTATATATGGTGATATATATTGGACTGACCCGCCATGAGAACACCACATGGATAGTAATGTGAATGTCATAAGTGATTCTCATAGTGATGATGGTACATGTAGTCCTTTGACTTGAAGTTACTGCGATCCGCTGCATGAGGAGTTATGTGCCTTGATACCGTCAAACGTTATCCGTAACATGGTAATTATAAAGGCGGTCATTAGGCATATCACGAGTCATGTGGGCGGTGCGAGTAACGTAGATAGAATTTGTCCCTTTCACATTACGAGAGATATATCTGTGGGGCCCTTGATGAGTAGGACTGGGTAAAATGTATGGCCATACTGAAATGAATTAATGTGTGACATTAATGTCATTTATTTTATCAGTCTACTCGGAGATCAAGAAACTAATGATTTAACTATACAAGATGACTAATTCCATGCTTGTGTTAAATCTGGATATTTGGACAAAGGGACTGAAATGTACGGTAACGTCAATCACGGAAAGGTTATGTCAAACCGTTGACTTTCTTATAACTTGGGTAGCAGTGATGTGTTGCTAGATACCGCTCACTGTTTATATTATTTAAATGAGATTTAATAATATTGCCAACGTTGTAAGAACCTATAGGGTCGCACACTAAAGCAGTTTTTATATTGATGCTAAATTAGAATAAATTAGTGTGACTAATTTAATTGGGCTTCATGAGATGGGCCTAATAAAGAATAAGATTAAATTAGTGTGACTAATTTAATTGGGCCTCCATGAGATGGAACTAATAAGGATTAGGGTAAAAATTAGTGTGACTAATTTAAATGGGCTTCCGTAAGATGGGCCCAACAAGGCTTAGGTTTAGGTCAAGTGTTGACTATAAATAACACACCTAAGGAGCCTTTTGTGTGGTTGATTTTATACACTTTAGCCTTCCTCTCTAGAAATCCTTATTTCTCTGTTCCTCGCTACTAGCATAGTGAGTTTCAGAAAAGCATCAAGGTGAGTGTTTGACACTCACAACTGCTGTGTGGATATCTCTAGGCCGTTGCTACACTTGCAACGGAGGAGTTTGACATAGCTCTTTGTGAAGATTCAAGAATTCAAGAATTGAAGAGTTCAAGATTTGAAGAGTTCAAGAGTTCAAGATTTGAAGAGTTCAAGATTTGAAGAGTTCAAGATTTGAAAAGTTCAAGAATCGAAGAGTTCAAGAATTCAAGAATTCAAGATTTCAAGAGTTGAAGAATTCAAGAACAAGAACTTTTGAAGAACTCAAGAACAAGTGTTGTTCGCATATTGTATTGCGATAACGCTTCAACAGGTAATTCATAAATGAATCATGTTCATTCACATGGGTCCTCGGGTGGGAATTGCATAAAAATTTTTGTTTTCCGCTGCACCTTTATGCGTGATTTCCCAAAATCATGCACTATGACAAGACCATAGCGTTTTCCAGAAAGGGAAGCCGTTCTAGTTGGTCCAAAGAGATCCAGTTGAAGTAGCTCAAGTGGTTTCTGAGTAGAGATTCCACTTTTGCTAGGAAAAGAAGCCTTGGTTTGTTTTCCCTTTTCACAGAAGTCGCAAGTTGCATCCTTCTGATACTTAATGTTGGGAAGACCCTTTACAAGTCCTTTCTAAGAGAGCTCAGAAAGAAGCTTCATGTGGGTGTGGCCAAGTTTCTTATGCCAAAGCCATTTGTCTTCTTGGACAGTGACAAGGCACTTCACATTTTGATCCTTCAAATCATCTAGATGGATAACATAGATGTTACCAACTCGTTTTCCTTCCAAAACGATCTTGCCGTCAGTGAGATTAATCACATGACAGTATTTGGCATAAAACTCAACCTTTAAGCCTTTGTCACAGAATTGACTAATGCTTAACAGATTGTGAGTTAAACCATCAACTAAGAGTACATCAGAGATTTGGTGAGAGTTATCCTTACCAACATCTCCTATAGCAGTGACTCTTCCCTTGGCTCCATCACCAAAGCGCACAGTTCCGCATTTCTTGGGCTTGAGGTTTCTGAACCAATGCTTGCTTCCGGTCATGTGCCTCGAGCAGCCACTGTCCAAGTACCACTGCTCATCTTGGTGGTGGAGCAGCGCTTGTTGATGTACCTACATACACAAAGTTAATGGGTTTAGGTACCCATGTTTTGTTGGGTCCTTGCTTGTTAGCTTTCTTGGCTTTTTGTCTTTTCTTTTTAGAAGGGTTGTGATTCTGAGACTCAGAAACTTTTTCTTTGCCATTTTCAGAAGCCTTGGTTTTCTGAGAAGCCTTACTCTTCTGAGAAGAGTTAGTCTTCTTAGAAGGCTTTTCCTTCTGAGTTTTCTTCTTAGCCTTCTCAGGCTTAGAGATTTTACCTTTTTCTAGCATGGGGCATTTCTCAGAACCATGACCATTTTTAAAGCAGATTATACAAGTTCGATCTGTTTTAGTCAAGGATGGATCAAGATCAGATGGCTCAAATATTTCTTCATAACCCAAGCCACTTTTGTCTTTATAGGGTCTTTGACCCCCAAGCAAAAGGCTTAGCATCTTTTCTCCATTTACCATTTTGACTAAATCAGAGGTCAGAAGTTCATTAGTCTTTTGCAACTCGATCATGGCCTTTTCAGCCTTCTCTACTGTTACAGAAGACATAGTTTCCAAATCCTGATAGAGATTGTATCCTTCAAGATATCTATTTTTTTAAAATTATATCTTTCAAGTTTTAGATCCTTAACTTCTTGAGTTAGTTTCACATTTTCAACTTCTACAGTTTTAAGAGATTTTTTAAGAGAGCTGAATTTGTTGGCTAACTCGTTTGAGTCTTTCAGAAGATCATAATAAAGTTCTGAAATCTCATCATAAGAATAAGAGAGAGGAGGAGAGTTTGGTACCTCTTCCGATTCTGATTCCGTTTCCAGAAGGTAGTCTTCATCGGCCATGAAGCATACAGTTGCTTCTTCATCACTAACATGCTCAGAGGTTTCTCCTTCTGAATCACTCCACGTAGCTGCCATAGCCTTCTTCTTCCTTTTTGGAATGAATTTCTTCTTCCCTTTGTTCTGAGGGCACTCCGTTCTGAAGTGGCCCTTTTCTCCACATCCGTAGCAAGTGGCTTCTGAAGGCTTTAGCTTTCCTTTCTTGGGAGTAATCTCCTTGCCTTTGCTTGGTCTTCTCTTCCAAGCTTTCTTCATTTTTCTGACCAGAAGGGAGATGTCATCGTCCTCAGATTCTGAGTCTTGTTCATCATCAGACTCAGAAACTTCTTCGGCCTTGAGGGCTTTAGAAGGTTTTCTGACTTGGCTTTTGAGAGCCAACCCCTTCTGAGGTTTGGAGGATGAAGATGGTCCACCAAGCAATCCTTCTAGCTTTATATCGTGTGTTCTGAGAGAGCCAAATAAAACATCTAAACCAAGCTGGTTCAGATCTTTAGCTTCCTGGATTGCAGTGACTTTTGGTCGCCATCTTGAGGAGAGGCTTCTTAGGATTTTTCTTACCATCTCAGCATTGGAGTAAGTCTTCCCCAAGACTTTTAGCTGATTGATGATATGAAGAAAACGAATTGACATACTGTCAATCGTTTCATCCTGTTGCATGCTGAAGGACTCGTACTTGTGTACGAGCATTGAGATCTTTGTCTCCATGAATTCATCATTTCCTTCGTGTAGCATGTGCAATTTTTCCCATATTTCTTGTGCTGTATCACACGACACAATTTTGTCGTATTCTACTTTAGGCAGTGCACATAGAAGAATGTACTTCGCTTTGAAGTTTAACTGGATCTTCTCTTTCATATCCTGAGTCCATTCGTCCTTGGGAACTCGTCTTGTGTAGGTTCTAGGTGCTGGAGGTGCCGCTCCTTCCTCTGCATCAGCCGCAACAACAACTTGGTATGTTATTGTTTGTAACGGCTGATAGTCTCCATTTTCGATCCTATCCCATAGATCGAGATTGGTATGCTTGATGCACAAGGTCGTCCTGTCACGCCAGTAATCAAAGCTGTCTCCAAGAAACATTGGAGGTCTGTTGATTGAGGCTCCATCTGAGATAAAGGCAGGTGATGAGTCCATGATACCTTCTTTGGATCTTTTTCCTTAACACTGTGAAGTGATCAACCCTTGAAGGACCGAGCTCTGATGCCAATTGAAGGTTAATATGTGCACGAGAAGGGGGGGGATTGAATCGTGCTTGTTTCCAAAATTTGCCTTTGAAATTTTTCTCTTAGAAAGCTGTTTACTCAGAAAGTGGTTTTAGAGATTGCAGCAGAATTAACTTTATGAGAAGGTTAAGTTTCTGAGACTTAGTCCTTCTGAGAAGAGATTCTTTCCGAGATAGTTTAAGAGATTGATTTGTGATTTAATTTTCTTAAACGCTTTCTGAAGTTAACTTAAATGAATTTTCACAAATAATTCAAGTTAAAACGTGTTAATGATTTTCTCAATAGTTTTCTTGATTTTAGGAGCAAGGGAGAAAAGCTTTTAACACAAGTGAATTTTTATACTGGTTCGGTATTAAATAACCTACTCCAGTCCTCAACCTTCAGTTGAGATTTCCTAAGATATTCTTCTTGTCGTGCCTTCTCCGACAACAATGCCTTTACCAAGTAAAAGACTTTCACCACTTCACAACTCGAGGTGGATTTTCCTTGCCTCCAACACTAGAGGACTTTCTTTGCCTTAACCAATTAAGGACTTTCAAATGCCTCACACCTGAGGACTTAACTTGCCTTAAACAATTAAGGACTTTCAAATGCCTTAAACAATCGAGGGCTTAAAACTGTCTTCAAACAGTGAAGGACTTAACGTTTTTAGAAATTGTTTTGATTTGAAAACAACTACTAAGATTAAGTTACAAACTTAATTTAACCCTTAGTAGACTTCTAGATTTAACTTACAGATGTAAGAATTTACACAAATACAAAGCTAGAAGATTTTCGCAAAGTTTGAAGAACAACTTAAGTTAAGTTGTCTTTCTGAGAAAGTTCTTTGTTTTCGCAAAAATGATTTCAATTCACCAGAGTTATTGCACATTTAATTAAGGGTTTTGAGCGCAAGAATTTCGTCACAATGCTCTGCAATTGAACTCATATTTATAGGCATTAAAGAGCCGCGAAAACAGAGCTTTCACTTTGCTGATGTGGCTGTGTCCTTCTCGGAACGGCTCCCTGCTACAGTCAGCGCGAAATGAGGAACTTTTCAGAACTGCACAGTGCGCGTGTTCTCACTCCCTTGGCTTGTTGTAGCGAGCTTTCTAAGAGTGAATGCGAATCCATTGAGTGTAGGAACATGGTTGCTTCTGAGTCCAACTTTCTAAGAGTTGTACGGACTTCTGAGGCGAACCTTATGAGGGAAGACCCTTCTGAGAACCACAAGTCGCTGAGGTCTTCTGAGACCTTTCTGAGGCGACAGTTTCTTTGATCAGAAACATGCTTTCACCTTTTGCGTTTCTTGAGCATCCTTTCTGATGTCTTTCACGCTATGGTTTCATTGTTTAAGCTCGAGGTTACTTGATGCATGTCTTGTTCTACTTATGGAGTGCAATAATTTTAAGCTTTATGAGACACTTAGCACACATATTAGCAATACCTTAAGTAAAATTTTTATACTTATGGCTTACTTTGTTACATTAAAACTCATATACCAATAAGAGAAATATATCAATTTCTCTCAGAAGGGTTCTGGAGCTTACACGTAGTAGGTCACTCCCAGCTCATCACAGCCTCTATCTTACTAGGATCTACTGAAATGCCTCCTTTTGACACCACATGCCCTAAGAACTTCACTTCTTCCATCCAAAACTCGCACTTCGACAACTTCGCAAATATCTTCTTCTCCTTCAACACCTCAAAGACAATCTTCAAGTGGCTCTCATGCACCTCTTGTGTCTTTGAATAGATAAGAATGTTGTCAATGAAGACCACAACGAATCTATCCAAATAGGGTCTAAAGATCCTGTTCATGTAATCCATGAAGACTGCAAGAGCGTTGGTCATTCCGAAGGACATGACCGTGAACTCGTAGTGGCCATAACGAGTCCTGAAAGCCATCTTCGGGATATCTTCATTCTTCACCCGAATCCGGTGGTACCCTGAGCTCAAATCGATCTTCGAGAACACCTGTGCACCTCACAACTGATCCATTAAGTCATCGATCCTAAGCAAAGGATACTTGTTCTTAATGGTCACCCTGTTCAGCTACCTATAATCGATGCATAACCTCATGCTCCTGTCCTTCTTCTTCACGAACAACATCGACACTCCCCAGGGTGATACACTCGGTCTTACAAACTTCTTCTCCAAAAGCTTCTCCAACTGAGTCTTCAACTCGGCTAACTCTCAGGTGACATCCTATTGGGTGCTATAAATATGAGTCCCGTCCCGGGCATCAAATCTATGGCAAACTCGACCTCTTTGGCTAGGGAATACTCAGATCCTCAGGGAAAACCTCTAGGTAATCTCTCACTAAAAGTATCTCACTCCGAGCTTGACCCTTCTCAAACTCACTATAGCGAGAAACACGTAGGCATTGCTCATAACCCCACAAAAATTTAACCTAATAGCACTAACATACAAATCTACTGGTCAGAAACATGTAGAAGGAATAAAAGGAAAGATAAGGGATTTTGCATGGCAATCAAACAAGACTCGATTGGTGGACAACCAATCCATGCCTAAGATGACGTCTAGACTTGACATGGGCAAGCAAATGAGATCAAATATGAATTCCCTATCATTTAAATGGAACTGATACTTCATGCAAACTAGACATGTCCTAATGGGTGCAACAATAGGGGTAGACACTAATAAATCACAGGGTAACTCTGACATAGATAATCCTAGGCTCCTAGCATGATCATGTGAAATGAATGAATGCGTGACACCAGAATCATAGAGTACATGATAACATGGTTTTTACCAATATTTTATGCCCTTAATTTGGATGATTGTATGCAATTCTTTGCTCTATTTTGGCCTTTTATTGTATTTAATACAACTTGGAATTAATCTGAGCTCAATACAAATAAAGGCTAAAATAACAAGTTTTATGATGTTTTTACAATTCAAGGATGACCTTTGCACTTGATCTTGGATATTTTGTATTTTTAGTGCAGGTCACAGGTATTATTGGAGCTGTAGACATAGGGAACTGAGCAAGAAGCGGAGCAGTGGATTTCAGAACCGGCATCGAGCGCTCCAGCGCCCATAGCGCGCGAGGCTCACTTAAACTCGTCACGTGCACAACGCTGGCGCTCTAGCGAGCAGTACGCGCCCCAGCGCCGCGCCGCAACTCTGTCACAGCAAAACCCTATCTGCACGAGTTGGGGGCCCAAATTGATTAGGGTTTGGAGGCTGCTCATCTTATTTAAAGGGAGCTAATGCATCAGAAACACAACCTCTCAACACCTCCACTTTTACATCTTTTCTTTTCCTAGTTAGAGTTATTTTTGCTTCCCATTAGGATTTCCGTTTTTCCTAGTTTAGCTCTAGCTCCGTCTTTACATTTCAACGTTATTCGTCCAACCCTCTTTGGGTTTTGTAAGTTACTCTTTTATCATTAATCCAGTTATTCGTTTTTCCATCTCTCCAATTTGCATTAAATTTCTTACTTTGCTCTTTATTGTTAGTTGCTTTCTTTATTCCAATTTAATTCTTGCCTTTTTAATTCTTGCCATGAGTAACTAAGTTCTTGGTGGTTTATGAGGGTGTGAACATCATTGGGGTAAATTGAGGCTTTGTTCTTAATATTGCATAAGTTTTCATTATCAACCCTTGGCATATAATTTGAGATCTTAAATTGTGTGTTTATTCCTTTGTCTTGGCTTACTCGATTGAGTTAGGCTAATTCATTGGCATATGTTTATGTGTTAGTTGATTAATTGATGCATGGCATATTAGGATTTGGTAATGAGTAATTAATTGGCTGATTAGTCTCTTTAATTAGATTAATGTGATTGGCTTAATAATTGTTGAAAGTGGAACTCAAGGTGAGATCTCACTAATTAATCCCATTCTAGGCAATTAATCATTAGAATCACAACAAAGGAGTTAGATCTAACTCCGACGTAATTAATCAACTCATGCATTCTTTTGTAGCCAATGATAACACCCTAATGAATGTTCTACCCCCATAAACCGCTGTTTTTATTATTCTTATTTTATCCCAATTTAATTCCCTTGCATACAAAAAAACCCCCCCAATTGTGACAACCCGTCATACAACTAGTCTTGTGTATTACTCTCTTAGCCATTCCTTGTGAGAGACGACCCTGATTTCCACTAAACTATATTAGGGGAACTTGGTTTTAAATTTAATTAAATTTATGGTTGACAAGACATCAGCCATCAAATTTTTGGCGCCGTTGCCGGGGAATGACGATGAAAGTAATCACTAGTTGTGTGATTTGTACATATTGTACATAATCGTTTTCTTTGTTTATTTGAAAAAAAAAACAACAAAAAGATTTTATTTATTTTTGCATTGCATTACATAGCATACTGCATATTTCATCTGTACATTACATTGCATTTAGCATTTGCATCCACAGAACTTGCTGTTCTCATAACAGCAAAGTTCTGCGTCGGTACGAGCGCCCGAGCGCCTAATCAGCGCCCTAGCGCCCAGTCAGAGAGCGCCCAAGCGCCCTTGGACCGCCCGAGCGGCCGTTTGTCGTCCTGCAACATGTTTTCATGTTTTCTTCTCTTATTTTTCTTCTTTTTCTAGACTAACATGAACACTAACCCCAATTTTAGTCTCCAAGATTTTAGTTTCCATGGTTTTGCAGGTTATCAACCAAGCAGTAAGATGCAAGTGCCACCATTACCCTCAAATTTTCACCAAACACCATACCCGTACCAAGACCCTCAACCGTACTATGAACCATACCCATCCTTTGACCCCTACTACCAACCATATAATGAACCAACACCACCCTCCTACATTGAACCGTTTCCATACACATACCATGAGCCTAATCATTACCCATACACAACCGAATACCTTGACCAACCAACCATTGAACCACTCTACCAACCACAACCTTCGCAACCTCTTGCACCATCTACTCCTTGCGATGATACTGAAAGCTCCATGATGAGACAAATCTTTGAAGTACTCATGACAAACCAGCAAGCACTTTTGCGCATGGAAGATGACCTCCAACAATTGAGAACTCAGGCCACCTCATCACCACCACCACCTTCTCCATTACCACCTTCTTTACCACCACCAGCTTTACCTCCACATTCACCATCCCAAGAAGAACCAGAGTTCCCTATTGTTGAAGATGATTATGCTTTAGAGCAATTGGATTGGGAGACATTGAAGGCCATGGTGGAAGAATTGTCTGGGGAGGTCGAGGAAGACTCTGATGTGGAAATAGCCTATGAGGACCCTCCACCCTTACTCAGTACCATGCTGGACAACGTGTATGCGGAGGAAAGTTCTTCGAGTGTTGGAGTCGTTGCAGAGATTCCCTCACTAGGAGGAATTGACGAGGCATGCAAGGAGGAAATCATGGATACCACCACCTCATCCCCTGTTGTTTCAAGGCAACCATTGGGACCCTTCCCATTTGCTCTTGGGCCTCATGAGTACGCTTGTCTCGAGACTGATACCCAACTCCTTACCCTTTGTGGGGTGTCAGTACTTTCTCAAGCTCAAAAGTTTTGGAAACTAACTGATTTAAATTATGTTTTCTCTAACCCATCTTGTGAGGACTTTCATCCCTCCTCACTTGATTTTGTTTGTTTTAGGGATGCTTTCTGCAGGAGCGGGTGTTGTGCTTCAAGGGACAAATTAAGGATCAAAACACTTGGGTCCCGAAATAAGAAAGGGATCATTATCTTTGGAGTGGTCCACTTCTCATGGGATCCCAGTGGAGGTATGGAAATCACACCATGGTGGAAACTGCTGGATCAATTCAAACATAAGCCACCCTAAGAGTGGCTGACCAAACGTCCAACTTAGGGACGTTAAAGCAAAGTGCCTTGTGGGAGACAACCCACCAAATTTTAATTTTGCAGCCTTTTATTTTGCTTTTTATATTTTATAGTTATAATTAATCACTCTATGTTTGTTAGATTTAATTTTGCATTAGGGAGTCTCATGCACGGAGTACATGACAGCAACTAGCCAAATTCTGCAGCAGCACCGGCGCCCTAGCGCATACAATGCGCTCCAGCGCCCGACTGGTCCCTGTCCACACGCCCCAGCGCGCCTGTCACGCCTTAGCGCACCTGTCTGGAACGTTGACAGTTCTTCCTCAGACGGTTTTTCTCTCTATACCCTTCTCTCTATTCTTTTATTGTTTGTCACTGAGGAAAGTGCCTTATTCAAGTGTGGGGAGGGTGTAGAAATTGCTTTCGTGTATATCTTGCATGTATAGCTATTTTGTTTTATTTTCTTTTATTTTATGTGTTTTGTTTGATGATTGGGTAGTTTTCTTTATGGCACCTTTTGGTCTGGAATTGCTTTACCCTTTGATTTTAACTCAGAAATGTTAGCATGTTATCCCATATGAGTTTCAATTGTTTGTGTTATCTCTGATTGGTTGTTTGGATTACCCGTGAGATTTGAGCCTTACTGTGATTAAATACATCAACTGATCACTTTCTTTCTGTGGGCACACACACTTGTATTTGTTATTCCTGAATTTGCTTGATTCTTGTTTTGCATTTTATACATGTTGCATGTGATTGAGGCATAATTTTGTTTTTACATTTAAAAGCCACTTAGCCAAATAGCCAACCCGTACACAATTCCCATTGTTTGTAGCCAATTTGAGCCTTTATCCCTTTTTGTTACTAAGCTGATTACAAGCCAAAGACAGAAAAACAATAAAAAAATCCCTTCTGAGAAACTAGGAGGACATGGTTTGATTATTGGGCAAAGGTCTTAAGTGTGGGGAATTGGGTTAAATTGAGCACTGGTATAGATTGCAAAATATTGGGATATAAATGTAAGGGTAGCTTTTGTACATAAGTGGTTCTTTGTTGTTTCCTTTTCCACCTCATTTTAATTACCAAAAGAATTGAGATGAGATAATAAAAAAAAATCGAAAAAATACAAAAAAAATCAAGAAAAAAATGTGAATTCTGCAAATCAAGGTTGTTGGGTTCCTGGGAATTAATGTGAAAATATTTGGGAACCTTGGGAATGTTAATTGTAAGAATTTATGGGTTATTGATCTTGGGTATTTCTATTCTCTCCATCTCTTCTGTAGTGATAGAAGTCATCTAGGATCGATCAAACTATGAAATCTTAGTTTTTTGGAATTAAGTCCACTTCCCATATATGCCACACCTGTCCCAAGCCCCGTTACAACCCTGAAAAGACCTCTTGATGCACCATGTTTGTAGAATTGCAATGTTAGGAGTATAGCAAATTTATGGAATGTGAATACTTGTGTGAATTATTCAATTGGGTGCTTAGCCAAAACACTGAGTGATTGAGAGAGAAACACACTGGTGAGGGCCAATCAACCAACTTTGCATAACATGAATTGATTCTCCTAACTCATGAGCTCTTCTTAATGCCAACTGATAACATGTTAAGGGTATTGTATAAATCTGACCAAGGTGTGCTGTTTTGAATAATTGTCCATCATCTGTAGATTTTATTTTTTCTCTTTTAGGACTTAGGTGTTAGATGTATTAGCTAATGCTTTGCTTTGAGAGATGCTTGGAATCATTGCTTTTGCATGAGGACATGCAATTGTTCAAGTGTGGGGATATTTGATAACGTGGTTTTTACCAATATTTTATGCTCTATTTTGGATGATTGTATGCAATTCTTTGCTCTATTTTGGCATTTTATTGTATTTAATACAACTTGGAATTAATCTGAGCTCAATAGAAATAAAGGCTAAAATAACAAGTTTTATGATGTTTTTACAATTCAAGGATGATATTTGCACTTGATCTTGGATATTTTGTATTTTTAGTGCAGGTCACAGGTATTATTGGAGCTGTAGACATCAGGAACTGAGCAAGAAGCGGAGCAGTGGATTTCAGAACCGGCATCGAGCGCTCCAACGCCCATAGCGCGCCCCAGCGCGCGAGGCTCACTTAAACTCGTCACGTGCACAGCGCTGGCGCTCTAGCGAGCTATACGCGCACCAGCGCCGCGCCGCAACTCTGTCACAGCAGAAACCCTATCTGCACGAGTTGGGGGCCCAAATTGATTAGGGTTTGGAGGCTGCTCATCTTATTTAAAGGGAGCTAATGCATCAGAAACACTACCTCTCAACACCTCCACTTTTACATCTTTTCTTTTCCTAGTTAGAGTTATTTTTGCTTCCCATTAGGATTTCCGTTTTTCCTAGTTTAGCTGTAGCTCCGTCTTTACATTTCAACGTTATTCGTCTAGCCCTCTTTGGGTTTTGTAAGTTACTCTTTTATCATTAATCCAGTTATTCGTTTTTCCATCTCTCAAATTTGCATTTAATTTCTTACTTTGCTCTTTATTCTTAGTTGCTTTCTTTATTCCAATTTAACTCTTGCCTTTTTAATTCTTGCCATGAGTAACTAAGTTCTTGGTGGTTTATGAGGGTGTGAACATCATTGGGGTAAAATGAGGCTTTGTTCTTAATCTTGCATAAGTTTTCATTATCAACCCTTGGCATATAATTTGAGATCTTAAATTGTGTGTTTAATCCTTTGTCTTGGCTTACTCGATTGAGTTAGGCTAATTCATTGGCATATGTTTATGTGTTAGTTGATTAATTGATGCATGGCATATTAGGATTTGGTAATGAGTAATTAATTGGCTGATTAGTCTCTTTAATTAGATTAATGTGATTGGCTTAATTAATTGTTGAAAGTGGAACTAAAGGTGAGATCTCACTAATTAATCTCATTCTAGGCAATTAATCATTAGAATCACAACAAAGGAGTTAGATCTAACTCCGGCGTAATTAATCAACTCATGCATTCTTTTGTAGCCAATGATAACACCCTAATGAATGTTCTACCCCCATAAACCGCTGTTTTTATTATTCTTATTTTATCCCAATTTAATTCCCTTGCATACAAAAAAAACCCCCCAATTGTGACAACCCGCCATACAACTAGTCTTGTGTATTACTCTCTTAGCCATTCCTTGTGAGAGACGACCCTGGTTTCCACTAAACTATATTAGGGGAACTTGATTTTAAAAATAATTAAATTTATGGTTGACACGACATCAGCCATCAGTACACCTAAGGATTTTCTGAAAATAATGCACTTTCCCCTGATGAGATCGTCAAACCACTCCGCGTCCTCTACACTGACTATCAACACGCGTCCCTAATGCTGTGGCATAGAGGAGGAAGATGGATGTGGACTGTTACCTTGCAGTCCTTAACGATGTGGCTCGTCTGTCCACAACAAAAATATGTGTTATGTCTGAGGCGACATACCCTTCCATGAGGTTTACCACACGTGGCACAGAGAGGAGGTGGGGTGGGTAATTCCAGAGATGCTGCTGCTAGGCATTGCTACTGTGGTCGAGGCTGAGTCTGGGTCCTAGGTGTCTGACCAAATGGTTGATAGAGAGTAGGGGTCTAGCATCTGAACTGTGAACTTTGCGGTGCCAAACCCTTCCTCGGGGACTCAGTCCTCCGAGGAGCATCCAAACGGCTCGTCTCCTCGATGATCCTGCAAGTGTCATCCTTCTCCGTGTATTCCTTGATCTTCATGTACTTCACCATCTTCATGATATCCTATCTCAGACCGACGCAGTATTTCATGTATTTCCATGACTCCTTTGGGTTGTCTTGGCAGATCTCAGAAAACCGGATGAGCTCTTCAAACTTGGTCGTGTACTCTAGTATGGTCATGTTCCCCTGATGTAAGTTGAGGAACTCGATCTTTTTCTCTTGGCGCACTAACTCCGGGAAGTACTTCTCATAGAACAGCCCATTGAACATGTCCCATGAGATAGAGATACTGGCCACATCATGAGCACGACGAGCATCCTTCCACCACGAACGAGCATCCATCTGAAGCATGAAGGTAGCAAACTTCGTCTTCTGCTCCTCAGAAGACCTCACCATAGTGAAGATGTCATCCATACCGCTGAACCAGTCCTAGGCCTCACTAAGGGGAATTAAGGGTAATTAAGGGTAACACCCCGAATTTTATTAAGTCCTAACTAAGGGGAATTAAGGGTAATTGACCTTGGTTAGAATTTAATTTAGTTTGAGTGGATAAGTTTCTCCTAGATAACCCTTTTGTGTTATATGTGTTTGATGTATATGTGTTTATGTGTTTTATTTGATGTTTTGATGGTGCATAAAGTCAAGAATGATGTATGTATGTTTATAGCATGGGTTGGGACGTTTTTGAGGTGTTTTGGGGCTGTTTCGCAGCCCAATAATTGATTACCAAGGGTTGGTAATCGATTACACTGTTCAGATTTTCATATCTGGGCATTGTTACAGGTGGTAATCGATTACCACTATATGGTAATCGATTACAGCCTACGTTGTGAGCGTTTTTAGTTACGTGTAAGCTACACAACGTCTCCATAACATGCATAACCGTGCCACCACATGAGAAACCCTAATCCTTGCTTCAGAAACACTCTCCATACTCTCTCCAAACACTTGTGCCTCCACCACACACACACTCTCTCTCTCTCAAGAACACAAAGCCATAGCCAATCCACAACACCAAACTTGTATCAAACCTCAACCAATAATGAAAACAATTGCATATTATTAATCCTCTCACCAAATAGAACCCTTCTACCGATTACAATTCTCCAAGAGAAGCTGTTTTCTTAATTCTACCGTTCGTGGGGCTAGAGAGAGAAAGCAAGAACGCGTTTTACGTCGGAAATGTGTCTCTACGCTTTGCATAGGAAGTCTACAAGAGGTAGGGTTTTAGGCATTCATCGTTATGTGAATTTTCGTGATAATTCTGATGTAATATTGATGATGTTGTTGTTAACTTGTTTTTCTCATTAGGGTTCATAAAAGGGTTGTGTTTTACGAATGATTTTCAAAGAGAAAGTGTTTCACCAATTGAAAAGTGATTTTGAACGTATTTACCGATTGGTTTATGTTTGTCTTTGTTTTCTACCGATTGGAAATGATTCTGGATTAAAGTTTTAGCCATTGGCTCATGAAAAACGTATTTTGGAACCCTAGAATCCGAATTCCCGTGTTCGTAATCGATGACCACGAGTTCGTAATCGATTACGAGCTGAGAATTTCCAATTGCGAGAAAACATGCTCTCTGTTAATCGATTACAGAGGCTTGGTAATCGATTACATCCTGTCTGTAATCGATTACAACACTACAACTTTTACGAAAATTAACTATTTTGACCCTTTATGTGCCCTAATATGTTCTACGACTTGTATGAATGTTATATATGACTTGTATATGATTTATATATTATAATATGAGCTGTAATGCATGTTTATATGTTAATATGTGATGATGGATTATGATCTCTATGAGTTGTATGTATATGATTATGTGGATTGTTAAAGTTAACTGTTAAAGTTATAAATTAAAGTTAAAGACGTCACTGGGTGGCGCACAGATAAAGATAAAACACATAGTAGCCTTCGACATGTGGTAGTTGTGGCTGAGGGAGCTGGATGACAACCTCGATATGCAACTCTATCACTGAGGGAAGGTGAATACCCCCTCTCCCCAATATGTTTAGGATGAGATCATGCCTAGGGGTCGGTGCAGTGGAGGATAAGTTTCAGAGGGTGGGCAGGCCAAAAGATTAATGCAAGATAGAGTTAAAGAAAGATAAAGCTATATGATTCCATGCCATGTGGTATTTCTTATGTATGTTAGAGGCACTTAGCACACCACACTGAGATATATATGTTTAATTGTGTAACGTAATGTGTATTAATAAAAGGAATAAGACGCACTTAGGTAAGACGTTCCGGGAAAAGACTACTTTCAAACTTATAACCGAAATGAACTCATTCATGTTTCACTTATTTTATAATTAAACCTGGGGCGACTTCCTCTATTGAGTTACTTCCCAGTACTCACCCCTCGTTTTTCTCTCCTTTTAGAGGATCAGTCAGCGCAGGACCTTGTAGTGAGCGAGGAGCCCGCACAACTTTAGATTCTATGCTATAGTTCTTCTTTCTACAGACATGTTTGTTTGGTTTATTTACCGTCTTGGATTTATGGATTTATTCAGTTTACCTTATTTATGTTTTCTGAGTCCAGACCAATGTTAGTCGACACTTATTTATTGGATATGTATTTGTTGTGGAGTCACATCAGTCTCGATTTTAGGCTTGTGTGATGACATATAGTATTTATTTATGATTGATGATGTAATGAGAGTTTATTGATATTTTATATGACATGTGATGCATATTTATATAGTATTTTATGTGTTGTCTTACTATTACGATCTACGTATACACAAGACCCTTATTTTTATATACCGCGAACATTTGCAAAAATTTTATTCCCGCTTATTTTCTACGTATCATATTTTAAATAAAAGATAAAGCTATGAAATCAGGACCCTTAACAATTGGCCTAATATGACTTAAGCATTAAGGGCTAATTACTTGGGGGTTACATTTTGGTATCAGAGCAGGTCTATCCTACGGGGCTTAGGGCATGTACGGTAGATACGTCATGTGCATAGCCTTTTATGTGTCTTAGTTAGTGTCGAGGTGCATGATCATTTTGCTTGACTGTCAGAGTTACTTGCATACATGACTGTAATGTGGAGCCTGATCAACTCGATATTTATTGTTTTGTGTGCACAAGAACATGGCACCCAACAGGCATAATAAGGACGACCCTGACGTTGATGAGGATGCAGGACAGAGAGACGAAGTTTCTTTTGAGGCTTTCATTGAGATGGCCACAGCCATGCACCGCATGATGGACCATATGACACAGCAATGCCCTCTTCTCAGAGTTCAAAAGGGCTAATCCCTCTCATTTTCTCGGTATGACAAACCCTTCTGAGGTTTAGGACTGATTGACGGGTACGAAGGATATCTTTATAGTGGTGCGTTGTTCCAACATACAAAAGACCTAGTTTGCAGCTTTCATGCTTCATATGGAGGCCCGTGCTTGGTGGACAGATGCTCGTTGCGCTCCTGATGCGACGGGTATTCGTATCTCTTGGGACATGTTCAAGGGCATGTTCTACGAGAAGTATTTCCCTGAGTCAGTATGTCAGGAGAAGGAGCTGGAGTTTCTCAGCCTTCATCAGGGGAATATGACTATCCTGGAGTATACAACAAAGCTCGAGGAGCTCATCAGCTTGTCGGAGATCTACCGGGACAACCCGAAGGAGTCGTGGAAATGCACGAAGTATTGTGCGGGTCAGAGACAGGACATCAAGAGGATGATAAAACACATGAAGATCAAGGACTATAGAGAGATGGTGGATACCTGCAAGATCATCGAGGAGACGAGCTGTATAGATACTCCTTCGAGGATTGAGGCCCCGACGAAAGGTCTGGCACCCCAGAGTTCGCAGTTCAGATGTCAGGCTCCTACTCGCTTCCAGCCTTATGGACAGCCACACAGGACTCAACCTTAGCCTCGACCGCAGCAGCAGCGACAACAGTAGCAGAAGCAGCGCCCAGTAGCAGCACCACCACGTGCACTGCCTGCCCCTCCTCCATGTGCCACTTGTGGCAAGCATCATGGCGGCCAATGTCGTGCCGATCATAATGTGTGTTATCGTTGCGGCGCACAGGATCATTATGCTAGAGAGTGCTCTACCGGAGGATCTTAGCCTTCTTCCTCTTTCAGGCCACAACAACAGGGGCGCGTGTTCACAGTCACTGTAGAGGGCGCAGAGCAGTCTGACGATCTCATCAGGGGTAAGTGCGTTATTTTGGGAAGATCCTTAGTTGTACTGTATGATTCTGGTGCCACACATTCATTCATTTCACATGATCATGCTAGGAGCCTAGGATTGCATATGTTAGAGCTACCTTTTGATTTATTAGTATCTACCCCCACTGCTGCACCTATTAGGACCTGTATAGTTTGCATGAAGTGTCAGCTCCATATAGATGATAGGACATTCATCTTTGATCTCATTTGCTTGCCCATGCTAGGTATAGGCATTATCTTAGGCAAGGATTGGTTGTCCGTCAATCGAGTCTATCTTGATTGCCATGCTAAGTCTGTTATATTCCCTTATGTTCCTTCAAGACGTGTTACCCCTATACATTTGTACGTTAGTCCTATTAGGTTGAATTGTTGTGGGGTTATGAGAAATGTCTCTGTGTTTCTCGCTACTAGTGAGGTCGAAAAAGGTTAGGTGTTGAGTGAGCTACCCGTAGTGGGAGACTACCCAGAGGTTTTTCCTGAGGACATACCCGAGTTTCCCCTAGACAAGGACAAGAGCATGAGGTTGTGCATTCATTATAGGCAGCTAAACAAAGTGACCATTAAGAACAAGTACCCGCTGCCTAGGATGGATGACTTGATGGATCAGTTGAGGGGCGCTCAGGTGTATTAAAAGATAGACTTGAGGTCGGGGTACCACCAGATTCGGGTGAAGGATGAGGATATCCTGAAGACGGCTTTCAAGACTCGTTATGGTCACTACGAGTTCACAATCATATCCTTTGGATTGACTAATGTTCCTGCTGTATTCATAGACTACATGAACAGGATCTTTAGACCCTACCTGGATAGGTTCGTTGGTGTCTTCATTGACGACATCCTTATCTATTCGAAGACACAGGAGGGGCATGAGAGACTCCTGAAGGTTGTGCTGGAAATGCTGAAGGAAAAGAGGTTGTTCGCGAAGCTGTCGAAGTGCGAGTTTTGGATGGAGGAAGTGAAGTTCTTGGGACACGTGGTGTCAAAGGGAGGCATTTCTATGGATCCTAGTAAGATAGAGGTTGTGATGAGCTGGGAGATACCTACTACGGCGACAGAGATTCGTTGTTTTCTTGGTCTCGTAGGGTATTACCGTAGGTTCATCTCGAACTTATCCCTGATCGCATTACCCTTGACGAAGCTTACTAGGAAGAATGCTTCTTTTGTTTGGACGAAGGAGTATGAGAACAGTTTTCTAGAGCTGAAGAGCAGGTTGGCCTCGACTCTAGTGCTTACACTACCAGATGCCAATGATCCCTTTGAGGTTTACGGTGACGTTTTAGGGAAGGGGTTGGGTTGCGTGCTTATGCAGCATCGCAAGGTTGTGGCATATGCTTCACAGAAGTTGAAGCCACACGAGCTTAGTTATCCGACTCATGAGCTTGAGGCGGTGGTGTTTTTCTTGAAGATATGGAGGCATTATCTTTATGGAGTCAAGTTCGAGGTGTTCTCTAATCACAAGTGTGACATCCCGGGCACTAATGAGGGCGAGGAGTGATCGCCGGTATAAGAAGCACAGACAAGGAGCGACTCCTGGCAGGCTTCTAATTAAGTGGGAGAGGCACATGAACGAATCGAACTTACACCAGAATTAGAGGAATCAAAAGGATGTATAAGTATGAGACTATACAGTTGAGGATAGTTTAAATGAATTGATTTTCACTACTCATACCAACAAGATGCATATACTTTTCAGTAGCCCATCCCTTAAGAACTCCAAGGTTAAGCGTGCTTGACCTAGAGCAATTATGGGATGGATGACCTTTTGGGAAGTTTTCTCAGGAAGTGTGCGAGTTAGGACAAAATACACAGGAAAGTCTTATGTTGGTTAGAGGACAGGCGTCAACGCTTTCAAGTTGTTAAGGGGTGTTACATATGGTATCAGGGCCTGACCTCTCTGAGTACGGTGTGGTTCGAGGACGAACAAAGCGAAAGCTGGTGGGAATGTGACATCACAGGCACTGATGAGGGCGGGGAGTGATCGCCGATGCAAGAGGCACGGTTAAGGAGCGGCTCCTGGCAGAATTTTAAGTGGGATGGGCTCATGAACGAATCGAACTTACACCAGAATGAGAGAGATCCGAAAGATGTATAAGTATGGGACTATAAAGTTGAGGATAGTTTACAGAAATTGATTTGCACTACTCATACCAACAAGATGCATCTATTTTTCGGTAGCCTATCCCTTAAGAACTGCAAGGTTAAGTGTGCTTGACCTCGAGGAATTATGGTATGGGTGAACTTCTGGGAAGTTTTCTCAGAATGTGTGCCAGTGAGGACAAAACACACTGGAAAGTCTTGTGTTGGTTAGAGGACAATCGTCAACTCCTTCAAGTTGTTAAGGGATGTTACAACAAGAGCCTGATGTACTTGTTTGATCAGAAGGAGTTGAACATGAGGCAAAGGCGATGGATGGAGTTCCTGAAGGACTATGACTTTCAGTTGAACTATCATCCAGGGAAGGTGAATGTGGTGGCAGATGCTTTGAGTCGTAGGATGTAACATCATAATTCTATTAGGAGAAAAAACGAGATTTTTTTTTGATACGCGGTTGAGAGACGAAACAGAGTAAATCATACAACAGACGAAAAGAGGGAATAATAAAACTGAAATTAACCATCAACCAAAATATTGAGGAGAACTAAAACCTCAAAGTCACGGAATACAACCGTATTGAAAATTACATCCATAAATGTATCAAAATGGGTCGAAACACTGACCAATAAACAAATACATGTCCAAAAACTGAAAAGGAAATAAAAACACTAGAAAGGAAGCAGTGCCCTCAGCTACTATCTGCCGGTACTGTATTTGGATCCTCCTCAGGGTCCTCCTCATCTTCGTCTAGAACTGCCTCATCCCCGTCCTCCTCTGCTCCTGGAGACAACACTGCATCCTCAAGGATATCATCATCCCCAGAATCCTAAGCTCCGGGAACATAATTGGGCATCACATCGTCCGGGTCAATCCAAAGGATGGGATTACCCATAATGTCACCATCGGAGAATACAGGAGAGTTCGGAGGAGTCTTCGGGTCCTGTACTGGTGCAGGCATGGGGGGAGAGGGTAGACCCTGAGGTACTCCCGGAGGGTGACCTGTGTCGTGGGGCGGCTGGGGAAAGATAAGCTCCGGCGGAGGGTCCCAAAAGGGGAGATCTGAGACGTAAAATTCGAAGGAAGTAAGCACCGCAGAAGTGACAGACACAAAACCAATAGCCGGGAAAAAGTGGACGGTCAGGAGATCAACGACGTAAGGTGGCAGATCCATCTCCAAGAATTGGGGCATAAGAAAGAAAGAGAGTATGAGAATAGGATTCTCAGTGAATCATTGCCGACACTCGGGCTTGGTATCGCTTATGCCAATTCCACTGATTCAAAGTAACACCCCCCTTGAAAGTTACACGTTTTCTTTTTAAAAGATTCGAGGTGTGTTACGTTGAATAGTCAAACATCCTAGTTGCCCGAACTAAGGGAACCTAAGTTTTTCCTCTAGGTTATCGCGTAACTAGCACCCTACGTAAGTTCTATCTAACGTCACGTCCTTAGAGTCCTCCTTAGGCCGTACTAATAAGGTCTCCTAGGTCGCTCTGTCGGCTTAGAACTTCTACGTCTACATGGAACTAGGGATTAGCCGTTTTCTACTTTCATGAGCATACACTTAACAATTCATCATCGGGAAACATCCCGTGACAAAACCATGATCAGCATCGGGAACACCCCGGAATATACCCTTTCATATCACATTTCATTAGTAGGACTAAGTATCCAATGCATGAAACCACATCTCACCCCATAGGCCTCCCTATCCCGTGTGTATGCGCAATGCGCCACTGTTCACTTAGTAGAACGACTGGATCTAGGCTAATTGAAAGTTCCACTTGACGGCAAAATCATACACAAACAAACAAACATACCACAACCACTCAGTATCAGTATAACACAGTGTATCACAACAACCGTACTTATCATATCAACTGTATATCACGTCTCATCAGTCTAAGTCATTCTCATCACCACTTTACAGTTCATCAATCAATATCACATCCTCACAATCTCAATTCATAATTTGACTCTATCATCATACATAATGCGTCTTTACATGATGCGCCATTACTTTCTAAACACTCCCTTTTTACGTGTTATGAAATAGTTTCTTCTCAAGGTCTTTCCTAAAGTTTTATGGAATACCCCAAATAAGTTCTTATTGCTAATAATTATTGAATTATATCCTTACCGGTTTTTTATTCTTTTCAGGAAGATTTTAAATTATTTACTTAATTTATTTTTCCTTATTTCATTATAGACTAGCTAATAAGTAGTTTTATCTTTCTTAAAATATCAAATTCTCTTATAAATTAATTAAAACTTTTTAAATCTAATATCCTCTGATTAATATTTATTTCAGAAAGGTTTCCATTTTTATTTCAATATTATCCCTTATTTAAAGCAATTTACCTAGTATTAGCTATTTTTACGATTTATTAATTTCTTTCACTCATAAACTTAACTTCTAAACATTTTAGAATATTTCTAACTTAAAATTAATCTTACTAACCTATGAGGGTCCATTCGGCTATATCAATTATTGTTAAAATAATTTCTCTAATTTCTTAATTTATTTGTTAACTATTTTTAACTAGTTTTAACATTAGAAATCAAGCACTAAATTATTTTTAAGTTAATTTTCAATCTGGACAGAATATAAAAGGGTCTCATTTTACTCTATAAAACAATGTTTAGAGTTTATAAATATTTTTATAAACAATTTATTATAAGAAATGCATTTTTGAGGTTAATTTGACAAACTATGTGTTCAAAAATACTTTTTCTTGCCAAATAAATGATAAATATTTTTTAAATCAGTACCCAATTTTTCCTTCACCAAAAACTTATTATTTCAGAATGTTAAACTCCCATATATTCTTAAAGGCATTTTATCACAAATTTTTCTTAAACTAAGTATTTATAAAGCTTTTTCTTGCTATTACTTTTACTAAAATATTTTAAAATCTGAACCATTATTTTTGTTTCATCAAAACTCATTATTTCTGTATAATAATATTTCAAAATAATATAAATAATATCTCTTAACATTAGGGTATTTTTAAATGTCCATTTACTCAAAACTATTCATTTATAAAGCCTTTTCTTTCTAAATAATTGTAAATAAATTCCAGACTGAATAATTATTGAGTAAATACCCCATTTGGTCCCTCAAGATTAACGCTAGGGATAAATAGTCCCTCAAGATACCCATGTGGTCATTCAGATTTATCGTGATGGACAAATAGTCCTCAAGATATGAAAGTGACAACATGATCCTTCAAGGTTGAGAATTTAGGACCAATGTGGTCCCTCAAAATTGTAAATTTAGGACAAGTTGAAGGAGTATGTTGTCTTAAAATTTCAATCTTGAAGAACCATGTTGTCACTTTCATATCTTGAGGGATTAATTTTTCTATCACGACAAATCTTGAGGACCACATTGTCATTTTCTTATCTTGAAGGACTATTTTGTCCTTCATATTAATCTTGAAGGACCAAATTGGGAATTTACTCTAATTATTTTAGTAGAGTTGGAAACAAATATCTCAGATTATAAAACTACTAATAATTTTTGTGACATTTTCTTTATCATTTAGCATCATTTTTTAGCAAACTATGGACCCTTTTAAAGGCATTTTTTAAAACAAATAATATCAAATAAATTCAGATCTAAAAACTAAATTTTATTTTTAATTGGATAAGATATTTTTAGTGAGTTTTAATTATTTCAAAACATCCTATTTTTAGAACCATTTTTATTTCAATAAAAGAGCATTTTTCTTCATACTTTACTAGTCCTTTATCTTATTTTTAGTGTGTATTATCACCATTTATTTTTCTCCACCAAGATCTTATTTTTAATGTCATTTTCCAGAAGTATATTATGTCCTTAATATTCATTTACAAGTCCTTTTGAAGGTGTATTTGTGCACGAGAAGAGGGGGGTTGAATCGTGCAGGTTTAAAAATTGCTTCTAAAAACTTTTCTTAGAAAGCTGTTTACTCAGAAAGGTGATTTGAGTGTTTGGCAGCGGAATAAACTTTTGAGAATGTTTAAGTTTTCTGAGAACTTTACCTTTCTGAGAAAGTTCCTTTCTAAGAAGTTTATGAAAGTGTTTTAAAGTTGATTTCACTTAAATCTTTCTGATTTCAACTTAACAGGTTTTCACAATTCTGATTAAGTTAAAAACGTGTTTGTTGGTTTTCTTAGAAAGTAGGAGTTGAAGGAAGAAAAAGCTTAACACAGAGAAATTTTTTATACTGGTTGGGTGTTAACTAACCTACTCCAGTCCTCAACCCCGTTGAGAGTTCTTTAGATATTCTTCTTATTGTGCCTTCTCAGACAACACTGCCTTTACCAAGTAAAGGACTTTCACCACTTCACAATTCGAAATGGATTTCCTTGCCTCCAACACTAGAGGACTTTCCTTGCCTTAACTTAATTAAGGACTTGACCTTGCCTCACAACAGAGACTTTGCTTGCCTTAAACACTTAAGGACTTAAACTTTCCTCGAACAATCGAGGACTTAAAACTGCCTTCAAACAACGAAGGACTTAGCGTTTTTCGAGAATTGTTTTNCAGAGGACTTTGCTTGCCTTAAACACTTAAGGACTTAAACTTTCCTCGAACAATCGAGGACTTAAAACTGCCTTCAACAACGAAGGACTTAGCGTTTTTCGAGAATTGTTTTTGCTTCGAAAACCAACTACTAAGATTAAGTTCCAGACTTAATTTGCCCTTAGTAGACTTCTAGATTTAACTTACAAATGTAAGGATTTACACCAATACAGAACTAGAAGATTTTTGCAAAGTTAGAAGAACAATTTCGTAAAATTGTCTTTCTGAGAAAGTTCTAAGTTTTCGCAAATGATTTTCAATTCAACAGAGTTTTGGCACGTTTAATTAAGAGTTTTCGCGCAAGAATTTCGTCACAATGCTCTGGAATTGAACTCATATATAGGCATCAAAGAGCCGCGAAATCAGAAGCTTTCACTTTGCTGATGTGGCTGTCTCTGGCTCAGAACGGCTCCCTGCAACAGTCAGCACGAAATGAGGAGCTTTTCTGACTTGTACAGTGCGCGTGTTCCCACTTCCTTTGCTTGCTGTTTAGAGCTTTCTGATAATGAATGCTTTATCCATTGAGTCTTGACACTTGGTTGCTTATGAGTCCAACTTTTTGAGAGATGTACGGACTTCTGAGGCGAACCTTCTGAGGGAAGACCCTTCTGAGAACCACCAGTCGCAAGGTCTTCTGAGACCTTTCTGAGGCGACAGTGTTCTTCTCGCAGAACTGCACTTTCACCTTATGCGTTTCTTGAGCATCCTTTCTAATGTCTTTTACGCCATGAATTTTTTCTTGTAATTCATAAGGTTACTCGTTGCTTGTCTTGATCTTACTCATGGATTTGCATGAGTTTAAGCTTTTTGAGACACTTAGCACACATATTAGCAAAACCTTAAGTAAAATTTTTATTCTTATGGCTTACTTTGTTATCATTAAAACTTTCTATCTCTCTAAGAGAAATATATCAATTTCTCTCAGAAGGGTTCTGGAGCTTACACCTTAAGAATCATTATTTTATTTTCAAGCATTTTATCCATGAACAACCTCCACTCCCTTCCATTCTCTCATGGCCACGAGTTCATCCACCATGGGTGTCCAAAATATTATTTGATTCATACCACCATTTGCATGCATGCATGTACTCATTACAACACCAAGGTTCAAGCTTTTTCTTTCAATAATGCACCATTTTCATCAAAACTCATTTTAATCGGTGGATCTCTTTTGAAAAACTCAAGAACACTTAAAACACTTCATTTTAGTTTAAACAAAATATTTTCATCGATTATTTGTACTTAAAAGCATTTTTATTCAATAAAAATGAAACCTTTGAAGAAATGACTCACTCAAAGTTAAACCCTAGAAGTGGTAGGTTGGTGTTGGAGTGTTGAAGCTTGCTCTTCTCTCCTCCTTGGCCGAGCTCTCTTCAAGGTGATGATGTGAGGTATTTCTTGAGAAACACCTCCAAGCTATGATCCCACAACCCAAGAGGGGGGGGGGGTGAATTGGTTGTGTGTACTTTTTAATTTTTCTTGCTTCCTTATTTATACAATTCTGCAAATCTCAGAGATTGATCAAGTCTTTGAAACCTGTCAAGAATTAGTCTAAATAACAAGAATTAAAATGCTACTTGTGATAGCAGAATTATATATCAAAGTTATGACATACACAGAAATCAATATGTCTATGACAATGATTTAGTTTGCACATCGGTTTAAACAATCACAAATATATCACAACACTTTTATTATCAAGCTTTCTGAACAATCAAACAGTAATATATCAGAAATAAACTCTCAGAAAACTACACTTTCTGAATCCACTTTCTAAACTCCTTCAGAAATTGTTTCAGAGCTTGTTTCAGAATTAATATGTTTCTGAACAATTATTTCACATCAGAATTAACAATCAATTCTTAAAACAACAATTAATATGATATGACTCTTGAATTCAATCAGAAATCTAAACAACAATCACTCAGATTTCAATATCAGTTTCTTAAGAAATGTGTTCTTGAGAAAACTAGTTACAGATTTCAAATCTCTTACAGATTTCTTGAGAAAACTATCTCTTATATTTCTTTAGCTTTCTTTTTCTCTTTTTTCTTTTTCAGCTCATAGCTCTTTTCTTACTTTCTCAATGTATCTGATTCTCTCAGATTTTTCTCTATTTAAGCTCTTTTTCATTTTTTTTTCTATTTTCTCATCTATGTTTTCTTATCTTTATTACAACTCGAGACTCTTCTATTTATAGAGAGCTCTATAAAAAATTCTAATCCTATAGTTGTCATTAACGGCTATAAACTTTAGCAGGAATTACTAATGACATGGATAAGGTTTATCCATTTACAGCTTTCAACTAATTTCCCTTTTCCATCACATGTGTAAATACATATTTCTAAATTACTTACACACATGCACTAAGAATCAGAACTCTTAATCAACACAAATCAACATGGTTCTGAACTTTATTTTTTAACCAGAAACTCATTAAGTTTCTTAACCATTCAGAAATCTAGCTTTCTGAACCATTTTCTAGACCTCTTCGAGAGCATTATGATTCTTCCTTTTCCTTCTGAATTTCTTCTCATTGCTTTCTCATATGTATATTACAAAGATTATACAATATAAATCCTAATACACATCTAATCTTATCTTCTACGCTTCTAATACACTTATTACAAATGATTCAATCCAATACATGAAGCATATACAAATTGTAAGCTCCAGAACCCTTCTGAGAGAATTAAGCATAATTCTCTTAAAGTCATGAAAGTTTTAATGATAACAAGGTAAGCCATAAGTATAAAATTTTACTTAAGGTTTTGCTAATATGTGCGCTAAGTGTCTCAGAAAGCTATAAATTATTGCAATACCATGAGCAAAGACCAAGACAAAACATCAAGTAACCTCGAGATCAATTGATAAAATCATAGCGCCAAAGATATCAGAAAGATATCTCAGAAGCGCAGAAGGTGAAAACATGTTTCTGAGGAAAGAACACTGTCGCCTCAGAAGGGTCTCAGAAGACCTCGCGACTAGTAGTTCTCAGAAGGGTCTTCCCTCAGAAGGTTAGCCTCAGAAGTCCGTACAACTCTTAGAAGGTTGGACTCAGAAGCAACCAAGTGTCTGGACTCAAGGAAGTGCAAACAGACTCAGAAAGCTCGCTACAACTAGCCAAGGAAGTGGGAACACGCGCACTGTGCAGTTCTGAAAAGTTCCTCATTTTGCGCTGACTGTAGCAGGGAGCCGTTCTGAAAAGGACACAGCCACATAAGCAAAGTGAAAGCCTCTAATTTCGCGGCTCTTTGATGCCTATATATATGAGTTCAATTCCAGAGCAATGTGACGAAACTCTTGCACTAAAACTCTTGATTAAACGTGCCAAAACTCTGTTGAATTGAAAATCATTTTGCGAAAACTTAGAACTTTCTCAGAAAGACAATTTTTACGAAATTGTTCTTCTAACTTTGCAAAATCTTCTAGTTCTGAATTGGTGTAAATTCTTACATTTGTAAGTTAATTCTAGAAGTCTACTAAGTGTAAAACTAGGTTTGTAACTTAGTCTTGGTAGTTGTTTTCGATCAAAACAAACCTTCGAAAAACGCTAAGTCATTCTTTGTGTGAAGGCAGTTTTAAGTCCTCTAGTGTTTGAGGCAAAGTTCAAAGTCCTTAATTGGTTAAGGCAAGGAAGTCCTCTAGTGAGGCAAGGAAGTCCTCTAGTGTGAGGCAAGGAAAGTGTGAGGCAAAGAAACCCACGTCGGGTTGTGAAGTGGTGGAAGTCCTTTACTTGGTAAAGGCAGTGTTGTCTGAGAAGGCACATTAAGAAGAATATCTAAGAACTCTCAACTGAAGGTTGAGGACTGGAGTAGGTTGGTTATAACCGAACCAGTATAAAACTCTTTGTGTTAAGCTTTTCTCTTACTCTTAATTGCATAAAGCTTTTGAGAAAACTCAACCACGGTTTTAACTAAGAGGTTTTGTGAAAACATTGCCAATTAAAATCAGAAAGCGTTTAAAAGATATAACTCAAAGTCATTTTCTTAAGACTACTCAGATAGGAACTTTCTTAGAAAGACTAAGTTCTCAGAAACTTAATCTTCTCAGAAAGCTATTTCCGCTGCAAGCTCTTAAATCCACCTTCTGAGTAAAAACAGCTTTCTAAGTAAAAGTTTTAAAAAGGTAATTTTAAAAACTTGAACGATTCAACCCCCCCTTCTCGTGCACACATACACTTTCAATTGGCATCAGAGCTCGGTCCTTAAGGGGTTGAGCACTTAGCAGTGTCAAGGAAAAAGATCCACGAAAGGAAATATGAATTCACCAGCTGCATTATAAGATGGGGCTTCAATAAACAGACCTCCGATGTTTCTTGGAGACAGCTTCGATTACTGGCGTGACAGGATGACGCTGTTCATCAAGCACACCAGTCTGGACTTATGGGATAGGATCGAGAATGGAGACTATCAGCCTCTGCAGACAATTACAGAGGATGCTGTAGTTGCAACAGACGCTGAGCCAGGAGTGGCACCTCCAGCACTCAGAACCTATACAAGACGGGTCCCTAAGGACGAATGGACTCAAGAGATGAAGGAGAAAATACAACTCAACTTCAAGCCAAGTATATTCTCCTCTGTGCTTTACCCAAAGTAGAATATGACAAAATTGTGTCATGTGATACTGCACAAGAGATTTGGGAAAGACTTCATATGCTGCACGAAGGTAATGACGAAGTCAAGGAAACAAAAATCTCAATGCTCGTACACAAATACGAATCCTTTAGCATGCAGCCTGAGGAAACTATTGACAGCATGTCAATAAGATTTCTCCATATCATCAATCAGCTGAAAGTCTTGGGAAAGACTTATTCAAACGCTGAGATGGTAAGAAAAATCCTCAGAAGCCTTTCTGCAAAATGGCGTCCTAAGGTCACAGCAATCCAGGAAGCCAAGATCTAAACCAGCTAGGTTTGGATGTACTATTTGGTTCGCTCAGAACGCATGAGATCGAACTGGAAGGGTTGCTCGGAGGACCATCCGCTTCCTCCAGACCTCATAAGGGATTGGCTCTGAACAGTCAAGTCAGAAAGTCTTCCAAAGCTTTCAAAGCTGAAGAAGCTTCTGAGTCTGACAATGATGAAGGCTCAGAATCCGACGAAGACGACATCTCTCTCCTAGTAAAGAAAATGAAGAAAGCCTGGAGAAAGAGACCAAACAAAAGCAAGGAATTCACTCCTAAGAAAGGAAAGTCAAAGCCCTCAGATGCCACATGCTTTGGATGTGGAGAAAAAGGCCACTTCAAAACGGAGTGTCCACAAAACAAAGGGAAGAAGAAATTCATTCCCAGAAAGAAAAAGAAGGCAATGGCTGCAACCTAGAGTGATTCAGAAGACGAAGCTTCTGAAGCAGCAAGTGAGGAAGAAGAAACTAATGTGTGCTTCATGGCAGGAACTGACTACATTCTGGAAACAGAATCTGAGTCAGAAGAGGTACAAAATTCCCCTCCTCTTTCATACTCATACGATGAGCTTTCAGAACTCTATTATGATCTTCTGAAAGACTCAAACGAGTTAGCTAACAGTTTCAGCGACCTAAAAAAATCTTTTAAAAACACAGAAGCTGAAAATGCAAGACTAACTCAAGAAGTTCAGAACCTAAGGCTTGAAAGAGACGACTTCAAAGGTAGATACCTTGAAAGTCATAACCTATATCAAGCATTAGAAAGTTTGTCTTCAATCACAGTAGAAAAGGCTGAAAAGGCCATGATCGAACTGCAAAAGACAAATGAACTTCTAACCTCTAACTTAGTTAAGATGGTAAATGGTGAAAAGATGCTAAGTCTTTTGCTTGGGGGTCAAAGACCCTATAAAGACAAAAGCGGTCTTGGATATGAAGAAGTCTTTGAACCACATAATCTTGATCCACTCTTAACTAAATCACCCCGCATGTGCATTGCATGTTTTAAGAGTGGTCATGGTTCTGAAAAATGCCCTATGTTGAAAAAGGGAAAAATCTCTAAGCCTCAGAAGGCTAAGAAGAAAACTCAGAAAGCAAAATCTTCTAAGAAGACTGACCCCTCTCAGAAGGGTAAAACTTCTCAGAAAGCAAGTGCTTCTGAAAAGGGCAAACAAAAGGTCTCTGACTCTCAAAACCATGACCCTTCTAAGAAAAGAAGGCAAAAATCCAAGAAAGCTAACAAGCAAGGACCCAACAAAGAATGGGTACCTAAATCTGTTAACTTTGTGACTGCAGGTGCATCATCAAGCGCTGCTCCACCACCACGATGAGCAGTGGTACCTTGACAGTGGCTGCTCAAGGCACATGACTGGAAGCAAGCACTGGTTCAGAAGTCTCAAGCCCAAGAAAGGCGGAACAGTGCGATTCGGTGATGGCGCTAAGGGAGAGTCACTGCAATCGGAGATGTTGGTAAGGATTCCTCTCACCAAATCTCAGATGTACTTTTGGTCGATGGCTTAACTCACAATCTATTAAGCATTAGTCAATTTTGTGACAAAGGCTTAAAGGTTGAGTTTTATGCCAAGTATTGTCATGTGATTAATCTCACAAATGACAAGATCGTTCTGGAAGGAAAACGTGTTGGTAACATTTATGTTATCCATCTGGATGATCTAAAGGATCAAAATGTGGAATGCCTTGTCTCTGTCCAAGAAGACAAATGGCTATGGCATAAGAAACTTGGTCATGCCCATATGAGACTTCTTTCTGAACTCTCTCAGAAAGGACTTGTAAAGGGCCTTCCCAGAATTAAGTATCAGAAGGATGCAACCTGCGACTTCTGTGAAAAAGGGAAACAGACCAAGGCTTCCTTTCCCAGTAAAAGTGGTATTTCTACTCAGAAACCACTGGAACTGCTCCACATGGATCTATTCGGACCAACCAGAACAGCTTCCCTTTCTGGAAAACGCTATGGTCTTGTCATAGTGGATGATTACTCCAGATTCACTTGGGTTTTCTTTCTAGCTTCTAAGGAAGAAACTTTTGAGAAGTTCAAAGCATT
Source organism: Aeschynomene evenia (assembly GCA_013621005.1). Lineage (NCBI taxonomy): Eukaryota > Viridiplantae > Streptophyta > Magnoliopsida > Fabales > Fabaceae > Aeschynomene > Aeschynomene evenia. The sequence goes on along the minus strand of CM024264.1, from coordinate 9,467,105 downwards.
TGCGAAAAGAGTTTCAACTGAAAAAGATTCGCACATTCATGCCATTAGATCAGATCATGGTGGTGAATTTGAGAATCATGCTTTTGAAAAGCTTGTGAAAATCTGGGCATAGCTCACGAATTCTCATCTCCCAGAACTCCTCAACAAAATGGAGTAGCTGAGAGAAAGAATCGAAGCCTTCAAGAGATGGCAAGAACAATGCTCTTAGAAAGTGGACTTTCAAAAGGTTTCTGGGCTGAAGCAGTAAATACTTCATGCTACATTCAGAATCGAGTCTTTCTAAGACCAATTCTGAAAAAGACACCTTACGAGCTATGGAAGAATAAAATACCAAACATTTCTTATTTCCATATTTGGTTCTTCTTGTTTTATTCTCAACACAAAGGACAAACTCTCCAAGTTTGATCCTAAGTCCGATGATGGATACTTCCTAGGATACTCCTCAGCCTCTAAAGCTTACAGAGTATATAACAAAAGGAGTAAATGTGTTGAGAGACAATCCATATTAAGTTCAAAGAACTTAGTAAGGACCTGTCTCAGAAAAGTGCTGACTTAGAAGATGAATTTGAGAAACTCAACATCTCTTCTGAGAAAGCCAAAAGGAAAATTCTTATAGATGATGAGACTGACTTCCAACCCATGGAACAATCTCTTCATCTAAAGAAAAATCTAGTAACATCATCAAAGCTCCAGAACCTAGAAATCTACTTTTCAAATACAATGGAACCTAGATTCTCAGAAGGACAAGCTTCTGATGACTCAGAAAGAGAACCTTCTGTGTCTCGTTCTCAGAACCCTACTCCTAAAGGGATCAGAGGTTCAGAGACTTGAAGAACATCTCTCAGAATGAAGTCTTGGGCAATCCAGAAAGTGGCGTGAGAACCAGAAGGAACTATACAAATCTTGCTATGGTCTCTGAACTTGAACCAGATTCCATAGAAGAGGCGTTAGATGATCCTAGCTGGGTAAATGCCATGCAGGATGAACTTGACCAATTCGAGAGAAATCAAGTTTGGAAACTGACTCAGAAACCCAAAGGCAAGAGTGTCATTGGGACTAAATGGGTGTTTCGAAACAAACTTGATGAAAACGGTCAAGTCGTGAGAAACAAGGCAAGATTGGTTGCTCAAGGGTACAACCAACAAGAAGGGATAGACTATGATGAAACTTTTGCTCCAGTCGCAAGATTGGAAGCTATCAGAATGTTGCTAGCTTTTGCTGCACATAAAGGTTTCAAACTCTATCAGATGGACGTTAAGTCTGCCTTCTTGAATGGATACCTTTCTGAGGAAGTTTATGTAAAACAACCTCCTGGTTTTGTGAATGATGCATTCCCGAATCATGTATTCAAGCTTACAAAGGCTCTCTATTTTGAAACAAGCCCCAAGAGCTTGGTACGATAGATTGAGCTCTTTCTTGCTTAAAAACGGATTCTCAAGAGGGAAAGTGGACACAACTCTTTTTACGCTCTCAGAAGACTCTGGCTTCTTGATTGTCCAGATTTATGTTGATGACATAATATTTGGCGCAACCAATGAATGCCTTTGCAAAGAATTCTCCAAGCTTATGCAAGGTGAATTCGAGATGAGCATGATGGAGAATTAAAATTCTTCCTAGGATTGCAAATCAAGCAAGAGTCGGAAGGGACAGTTATTCATCAAGAGAAGTATACCAAGGAACTTCTGA